>PVKB01005119.1:0-89791 GCA_004027205.1 Ctenodactylus gundi | reverse complement strand
AATAGATTTAGCCAATGTTTTTCAAAGTAATGCAGGCAAAACTATTTACTCTAACAAATAGTCCTGGAACACGTGAACACCCACATGCAAAAGAAAGAAAAGAAGGAAATAAAGCAAGCGAAAAGAAAGAAAGATGACTGAAAGAAAAGGAAGGAAGGAAGGAAAGAAGGAAAAAAGGAAGGAAGCCAGAAAGGGCAAAAGAAAGCCCACTCCCTAAATTAACTAAAAATAGATCATAAGCCTAAATACAAAACAGAAACATCTAACATTTTTAGAAGACAACAGAAGAGGGAAGGTACATACGCTTACATTGACCATCACTTTTTAGGTACACCAAAAAAGTGATACATGAGAAAAAGAAACTGGACCTCATTAACAATGAGAATGTGCTCCGGAAAATATGTGATTCAGAGTTTTGTTTTTTGAAAAGCTCCAGATTGGGAGAAAATATGTAAATCCTCATTTGTAGTATGTAGTACCTTATTAATATATGGATAGTACCTAAACAAAGAAATGATAAAACTGAGGAACAAAAGAGAAAATCAATGTAATAAAAATGAAAAGAACAACAACAGAAAATATACCTCGATGGTAGATAACTATATGCAAATATGCTCAATGTGGTATGTCATCAGGAAATGACAAATTAAAACAATGACACCACCAGCACATACCTCTTCTAATGCAAGCTGGTAACATTAGGAATACTGATACTGTCAGATGCCGGCACAAATATCACTCTATGGTGCAAAAGGGGAAGAGATGAAACTGATTATTTGACTTTTCCCCAAATTCTAATTTATATATTATGATTTTCCTGCTGTTGCCCTAGATTTTAGAGAAACTGTATTAGTTAAAAGCACCATATAAAATGTTTCATAATAGTAGTCTGCAAGAGAGTTGACATCTGACCTCCTCAGTCTTTAAGTTTCTCTAGTCAGTAAGACCAATTAAATTTCTCCCAAGGGAATGTAACATCTCTTTCGAGAACAGATAAAGTATGGCAGATACCTAAGATACTTGTATTAAGTTCATTAAAAAGAGAAAAAATTACAAAAAGGCTACCCTTTTTAAAGTAAAATTTAACAAATTAAATATTTAATGTGCTTCCATCAGTTCTTAGGAATCTTTATATAGTGAGCTTCACTTTCATTGTTCCAGTATTCTTGAAAAATATTACTTGACACTGAGGAAGCTGAAGGTGAAAGAGAGTAAATAATATTAGAAAAGTCACAAAATTAAGTGAGGACCAGAACTTAAGATTGAGTGCAAATCTCATATATAATGAACAAAGCCCTGTCGTTCTGATTGCTAATGACCTTGTCTTATTACGTCTTTCACATCTCTTCAGAACTTGTTACTTCCTACCAGCCATTTTCTTTAGATTTGGTCTGTCATTTCGTACAGAAGAATCTTTTGCTCAGTGAGATTGAAGTTAAACCACTGTGAGTCTTTCATCCATGTGTCTCTTTAGGAAGTTGTAACATGAAGACATGTCCTCGGGAGACAAAGATGAAGACAGGTGGTCAAGTCCAAATCACCTTGTCAACTGGGCCTTTGAGTGGGTTTATTAATTATATTTTCTAGAAAGGGGAGACTTATACCAGGAATCAAAAAGACACAGGTGCTACAATTCATCAGTCCCCAGAAAAATGCGCCATAAGCTCTGATGCTCTCTCTAAAAGACCCCTGCAACCTGAAGATCCCCTTTGTCTCACTTTGACACCTCACTTTTCTGACTTAGAAGTGGAGAGAAAGACCGAAGAAATATGCCTTCAAAATTCAAGATTTCTTCTTCTGTTTCTAGCAAGTCTCTTGAAAACCCTGTGATTTTAAAATAAAGCTTAATAAGATGTCAAATCTGTGTCTCACGTGACAATCTGAACCTGTGTGTTAGCTGGTTTGCTAAACTGACTGCTTTTTATAATTATTTACAGCTAATGAAGTATGACTGGGAATAGCAAGTGGATTAAGTGCTCTACTGTAGTAGTGCAGATCATACAGCTATGGTTGACAGGTGTGTCTGTGCCCCTGTTTCCTGTCATCTCTGGAGACTAAGGCCAGATCTCAGGAAATGTTTTCATTCTACTGGAAAGCAGCAATCACTGGACTGCAGGCCAGTAGCCCAAGAGACTGGTGGCATATCACTACCAACAGATGGTAGGAGGAAATGAGCACTGTGGAGTTAAGCTCCAAGGGAGTTTTAGTCCGGCAGGTTAGAACTATTCAATTATATTGAAGTGGGAATTGAATTCTGCCAAATATGATGTGAGCAGACTGCTCACTGCATAGCTCACCTTGAACAACTCATTTCTGAAGTTTTAGTTCTCGCAGGTATTACAGAAAGATCTCAAATGTTTAAGCCATCGAGGACAGAAATGGCTTTGACAAACTAGATACAAAAATATGTTATACAATAGAGTTTGGGCTGGATTACATATTTTAAAAATCAAAGTTTGTCTCATTATTTCAACAAAACATAGGCTAGTATTAAATTTAGCTGAGGAACCATGGCTTCTTTGTCCTGGGCTCCCAATAGGCCTAGCGATAGTTTTAAGGCTTATTACACAATTTGTGTCTTTTCATCCTCAAAGAAACAGGTGCCAGCGTGGAATTTGGAGGGCAGGATATTGATAGAATGAAACAGGAGTAAACATGAAGAGGTTTAAGACTGTTAGGAATGTCTGATTCCTGTTAAGAAAGACAGGGAGGAAGGGGTCAGAATCTTGAGGATGTAGCCAGGAGCTGACAAAGCTTCAGTCATAGAGATGAAAATCATCAAGCAAATGTTTGTTTTTGAATCTTCCCCTGGATAACAGGGGGTCGGCACCATAAAACCTTAATGAGCCCTCTCTGCACCAGGAAAGTGATAGGAAAACGGTGGTTACTGATCATTTCTGTTACGCTTCCATTGTTTCAACTTTATTCCTTTTTAAATTCTATGCCAGTCATGTGTGAATTAAAGATCTTGCAGCAATGTTACTTCTTACCAAAAAGATTCCCATTTCTCTGTTAGGCAGATGGCTTAAATTGGGTGTTTATGCACCTTTAGTATTCATTTGCTGAAAACTAATCCTCAATGCGATCATGCCTAAAAGTGGGGCCCAAAGAGATAATTCAGTCATTAGTTGGCACCCTTTACTAATAGAATTAGTGCATTTACAGAAGGAGAACAGGGTGAGCTTGCTGTCTCTTGCTTAGTTGAGGAATCAAGAATTAAGCAGTTTGAAAGAGGTCACTCCGAGAACTCACTCATGCTGATATGCTGAACTTTGATGTCCATCCTCCAAAACAGTGAGAAAGAAATTTCTGTAGTTTAATATAAGTATTCTAGGATACCTTGTTACAACAGGCCACACTGATCAGAGAATTAAGGTAATATGCTGGTAACTTTAACCAATTAGGAAATGAGCTCTGTGTGCAGTTACGGTTTTACATGGGTTTGAACTTCACCTTAGGTATGAACTTCCTCGGTGTTTTTATTCCATTTATTAGTGTCTTTCTCTTTGGTCCTGAACATTCCCAAGGCTGTTTTGTGCTTTGCGGGTTTTGAGTGTTGTTCCTTAGTTTCTACTCACAGAGCTTCAGAATCTGGCATGCATCTCAAGAGGAGACTCGATTTGATCTGGTCCCTCTTCTACTGCGATTTCTGTTCTTAAGCACCACAAGCCCAAAAGATTTTACTCGGTGTTTTCAAATATTTCATGACAAGCCCTCCAGGTTCTCCTGTAACTCATATTTTGTGGATTTTTTTTTTTTTTCCTTGAGGCTGCTTGGAAAAAGATCTACCATGCTGATGTCCACAACCATCACGATCCCCACTGTCCTTCTTGTCCTGCAGCCAGTCTGCTTAGAATCTTGCCTAGTCCTCTGACAATGCCCAGAATTGGTAAATTCTCCTACAGAAAAATGATTGACTCTGTAATCCCTCATAAATTGACTTTCCTGGTCCTTATTATTTTTGCAGTTTCTGATGTATTCAAAATATCTTGGTAACATTCACCTTATTGCTCTTTTTAAAAAAATCTTAGTCTTTGATGTTATCTAAAAGAATTGAAAAATTTATATTGTATTTTTTGTTCTGAGTTGCAGCAAAGAGGGTCATTTTCTTTTCCATAAAAATTATTTTAAAAACCCATGGTTTTTTTCTATTATTTAACATTATTATTTAGCCATTTAAATCTCTAATCTATAGTTTAGAGTTTAGTTCAGTGGTAGAGCCCTTACCTAATGAGTGAAGCTCTTGTTTTAGTTCCTAAGGCACACACATACAGACACATACGTGCACGCGTGTGCACACACACACACACACACACACACGCACGCACTCACTCACAGACACAATTTTGGATTATTTGACATTATTTCAAAACTTTATCCCCATTAGCTCAAAAATATCTACTGAATAATTATAGTTTTTCTCCAGTCAAATTCAAATGCTACTTTTATAATAGATACATATACCTATAAACATTTTGACCTATTTTTGGCAACTCGGCTCTTTTATTTTAGTCTGTTTCTTTTGTATAAGGGCTTTCTAATATTGTTTCATTTTGTGATGTAAAATTATATTTTTAGATCTGGAAAGTACAACCTCTTCTTCATTTTTTTCCTTCTATTTCAGAGATTCTAGGTTTTTCTTGTTAGACCATTTTTCTTCATTTAAACCATACCGTTAAAGAGAAATACAGGATTCTCTTTTTGAGATTTCATTAACCAAATAATAATTTAAGCAAAATCGGTAGCTTTACGATGCAATCTTTCTATTTAAGAATATTTTATTTATTTCTATTTATTCACAGTTTGTTTTGTTTCCTACAGTACTGCTTTAAAATAATCTACACCTGTATTATTTTTTACTGTAATTAAGGTGTTGTTTTTGCTGTCATGTGATGATAAGTGATGATTTCTGTTTCATTTTATCTTCTAAATGTATCTACCAGTATTGGTGTCTATGGAATTTAATATTTCAGTAACTAGCTTTTTAAATTTTTATTTTTTTCTTGTTTGTCATGCTTACAAAATTATATAATACATAAAATGATAAATATAAAAATTTAACTATATTATTTAAAGTAATAAAATATTTAGACTTTCTTTCAATGTCTGTCTTAAATTTCTGATATTCTCATGTCTAAATCCATTGCTTTGTAAAAAGGAAGAAGTTAATGAAAAACGTCAGAGGCTTAGTTGTCTTATTTTAATTGAGCAGGAAATGTTCTATTGTTTTCACATGAGTCTTGCAGGCTTGAGACTAAAGGACAGTGTATTGTATAGATGAAGATGGATTCATCTATTCTTACACCCAGAATATTTTATTCTTACTTTTTGATGTTAAGTATAGTAAATATGCAAGAAGGTATATTAAATGAAGTTGATATATACTTAAATGAATTTCTACACACCAAAAATTTATAAAATCATCCCCAAGGTCAAAGAAAAAAACCTGTTTCAGATGTTTTCTTCTTAAACACTATCCATCCTTTATTTCTAAAGCTGAGATCTGTCTTAACCTTAACTTCTATGTATGTGACAGTAGTGCTTGTAAGTGTTAGGGTTTATTTTATTTATTTTTATTCAACATTAAGACTGTAGGATTTATCCACATGACTGAGCTCATTTTCATTACACTAATATGTCTGTTGTATAAATTTACTACATTCTGTATACCTCATTTACTGTTGATGGATAATTGGAATGCTTCCAATTTGAGAATGTTATAAAAATGCCATATGAATGTTGTTATATAACTTAAGAGGCCTGTGAAAACTTAGTATACATTTGGGAGCAAAGCTGGCCATTCATAAAGGATGCATAGGGTTGTTAAATTTGAATACACAGCTCCCCAGAGTGCTCGCAAAATCTGCATTCCCAGCAGAGATGTGCGAGCTCCCAGGAGCTTCACATTCACTGTAGACCTCGGCCTTGTTGAGTCAAGTATGACTTTCAGTACTAAAAATCACAGGAAAAAATGAAAGGATTCATTCAATAATAATTAAAAAGATTTTCAAGAATATATGCTTATCTTGCATTTGCTGTAATAAATGATTGCCTCAGTCCCACTGAATACAAAATTTTGTAACAATACAATTGATTAAATAGACACTACATGATACCATTTTGACTTGCTTCTCAAAAACTAGTATTTCAAAGGGCCAAAAAATCAATAGGGATGTAGGAAAATTGGAAAACATGATTTTCAAGCTAGGTCCCATAGATATATAAAGTCCTGTTTTTAAACTATTGCCCCATACATTCTTCTCCAGAACATCTATAATATTGAAAGTGAATTCGAGGTATCATGTACACATGCCACCAAATAAACATTAGCTATTAAAAGTAGTAAGTTAAAATAAAATTTAAGTGTAACCATTTTTTATGATCAAACTACAAGATAAAGTACTGAAGAGTAAAATGTCAGCAATGAACATTTCCTGAATCTCAAAATCTAATTCTTCATTGATTCTCACTGGTGGAAACTAATAGTTTAAGAGTATTAACTCAAGTGTTTCTGCACATTAAGTACATAGTTGCGTGTGTAACAAGGTGCAGTCTATTACATATTCTTACTGATTTTCTCCCTTTTTACTCAAATATATTTGTGAATAATCATGTAGCTTAATTTTTATGTGAGAAGTCATTTCCCATAAAGTTTTATGTATAAAATATACAATATATATGGCATATTATATATCTATACATGTGTGAACTACATATGCACAGAGGTACATATCTAAGAATCATATGATATAGATAAATATATGGTATATTACTATATTTGTGTATTAATGCATGTGTGTATGTATAAAATGAGAAGGTGTGATGTCCATATATAAGCACTTTATTTATATATTTTTGTAGATACATATAAACAGATATAAACATCAATATGTAGACTATTGGAAGATATAATACATATTAAGCACAAAAAACTTGTTGTAGGACATAAAATGATAAACAATACACACATGTGTGCATAATATATAAATATACAATGTATGCTTTTGCAGCTGTGTAGTTTTCATCATATCAATATACATTTATTTAGCTAGTTTCCTTTTGAGTATATTTGTCTGTTATGGTTCAAAGAATATCTTCAAGACATTTTTTGCATAATTGGAATAAATTTCATGAGCTTTCTGAAGACTCATACAACTTAACCATCTACTGCAGAGTAATTGTTGGGGAACATTTTAAAATGTTATCTACAGGGTTGGAACATCAACTTCTTCCTTATAATAATGTCTTCATATTTTAAGAAATAGACTTAGTTATAAAACCAACCGATTTTATCATAAAAACTTAAGCAAGGTACTTATCTATGGGCATAAGTAACATAGAGCCTGTGGTGATTAGCCATGGTATGTCAACTTGAATTGGTTGAGACAGGTGTGGCAGAATGAAGAGGCAAGGTTTGAGGTTTGTGTAGATGACGGAGGTGTACCCAAGCAAACTAAGGGGAGAAGACCTAGCCCAGATGCTAGTGGCCCCTACCAATAGGCTTGTAGGCTCCAAAGGATAAAAATGGAAAGGGAAAGGAAGTTGGCCAATTTTGGAATAATTCCTGCTACTTTCCATCATTTTGGAAACACTGTTTTACCGTTTCCTCAGCCTTTCAGTGCAGACTATAATGGCTGCTTTACCCCACGCCTCTACCCTTTTGACTTCAAACTGGTACTACATCTTCAGTCCTTTATTTATTTATTTTTCTGTTACCCCGAGCAACTTTCATCTTCCTGGGTGGACCAGCCACTGGGCCTTCCAGATCCCCAGCGCATACATGGCCACAGTGAATTCTTCTGCCACTGGCTCCAAAGATGGCTGTTGTTTACATTTGACACACACACACACACACACAACATACAATCTTGTTTTGTCTCAGAGAACACTTCCCGTCCATCCACATGAAGCATACTTATGTAGACATTCATATCAGTGGAGTTATATATATTGTAATTACAACGCTTGGTATCTGTTGGTTATATGATTTAATTGCCATGTGCTGGAAATGTAGCTGCATTTAAATGAAAGATTGTATGTAGCTTAAACATTGCTATGATGTGTCAGCTAACGTATGGATACAAAATTTGTTTTGTTAGTTATCAGAAATTATCCAGAAATCACTCCAACTCTCATATTTATTGCAATCTCCTTTGTTGTACAATGCCAACATAAAAATATCCCTATCATAAATTATTTGTACATTACAAATTTTAAAAAATGTAAATATTCAAATAAATTGTTATTTGGCATAAACGATGGCTGATATGGTGATTCTGTATCTTTACTTTATTTTCAATTTTCAAATATTGTCCAGTCATTTTTGAGGCTGTGTGAAATTTCTTTTATTTTAGATTTCATCCTTCATGAGAAGATTAATTTGTGAGTTGATCTTATTTATTTATTTATTTATTTATTTATTTGTGATAGTGTCTCTTTCTGCAGTTTAGACTGATCCTGAACTCACCATGGAGCCCAGACTGGCATTAAACTCGCTGTAATCCTCCTGCCCCAGCCTCCGGAGACCTGAGTTTAGAGGCCTGTACCACTATTCCAGCAATCATGTGGTTTTGGGAATTGAGTTTAGGACCTACACTTTCTAGGCAACCTCTCTAATCACTGAGTTATGCCCCCAACCCCTTGATAATATTTTAAAGAAATAAAAGCAATGAAATAAAGCCCAGTTTAGTGTCTAAAATATTTTTGGTCAAAATTGAAGCACATATATTTTTGATCTTTCAGAAATTTTTTCCTATGACTTTAAAATTTTTTTTTACATATAAAAAACGTAAATATCTAAGCTGAGCTAAGAAGAAAGGTATCTGTAGTAACTACAATTCTCACATCTGGGAAAAATGTTTTCAGTTCTAGCTGAGAATTAATAAAAGTTTATGAATTATTGAGAGTAATTACTTACTAGAAACCTAACTCCCCTTTGCACAATTCTAAAAACCATTAATACTTTCCTGTATGGGTACTATAAGGGAGGATAATGTATTTTTTACCATTAAACACATGTTCATTTATATGTATGTAATCTTCTTATTTTAAAGTAGGTTAACTTCTGCCAATGTTCTGTTTTCCAGCTATGAATTCCATTGTTAGAATTTTATTGTTGTGTGCTGTAAAATTCCATAAGATACAGAATTACAAGCCTGGGATTTGCTTTCCTTGAAGCAGAAGAATCCAGATGGTGTATGGGGGAATTTGATGCTAACTTGTTCAGAGGAAACAGAAATTTCCTCTCTACTTGGGATTTGGCACTCACTGAATTTCTTTAAAATTAGTTTAGAGGTATATTATGACTTCTGGCCAATGAACTGTGAGCAGAATCGATGTCATGTCTTGGCGCATGTAGGTAGGAATGGGCTGCATCTCTCTTCCTTTCCGATTGCTGCAACCGTAGAAGAAGGTACATTCTTCAGATGGGAAAGAGAGTGGCTAATATTTACCTAATTTTAAAGGTGTGACATCCTGGCACACCAAAGTTGATCTAATGCATCAAGTTTAAAAATGAATATATTCTCTGCTCTTGCTTCTAATGATAAACATGAAACTGGTCACACAGTAATTAAATTTAGCTATGTCTCTGCCAAATTTGGCTTAATACACATACTTTCAAGCAAGACAGAATCATTTCTATAAACTCTTGTGCAAACAAATGCACATAGCCTGACATAATTATTCTACCATTGTGTGTATTTTTAAATACCACAGCCATTAAAATTTCTGAACAGAAAAAAAAAATGTGGTATAAAAATAAACAACCCCATACACAGCTTCGGGCACTAATATAAATATCTGAAATTATTAATATGTACTTATCTGAAGTGTATATGAAGGTCACCATCCCCTTCATCTTTTGCAAAGAAGATGTAACTACTTCCTTTCCACAGACGAGGACGATTAGAATCACAGGAAGTAGGGAATTAGGCAAAGAGCACATAATTACAAAAATACCAGCATATTCAAAATGCTAAGCTAATTGTATTCAGTGCCAATAAGAATTCAGTTGATTCAGAACACACCAAACTCCCTGGAAGTAGGAAGTAAAACCTCTGGCAAAGAGATAATGGGGAACTCAAAGAGAGAACAGATGTGCTGCGGGAGAACCTGCTGTTTTTATAGGCACTAAAGTTTCTCTTAAAATAAATACAGTCATTTAAAGTCTTTGAGTCATAGCTGGAGAAGTACCACATGGAGGTGACAGAGCAATTAAGAATCCTGAGGGAAAAGTGAGACGCTAGGAGAGCTCCTTTATGGAGCAAACCGGGACATACAAGCTAAATCGTCCATAGGCTGTGAAACACAATTGTCTGAAGCAGGTTCCATAATAACATAGAAGTCAGTAATACAGTAATTCCGATCCTTGGAAAATTAAGACCTAAAAAAGGTGAAGAAAATATAGTACATTTCAACCTCTTGTTCTCTTTTATTTCTTTTCTTCTTCTCCTTCTTCACCTTTCCCTCCTTCCACTTCTGATTCTGTATTCTTCAGAGTCTTGCTAGTTTCAACACTCTTCAGACAGTCAAATGGGGAATTTTGGAGGGAGTTTCTTTTAGTGGGAAAAAAAAAAAAAAAAACACAATGACCTTTAGTTTAGAATCCTAGCTCTCACTGTTACACAAGCTTTTATGGTTAAGCCTCTTAATCAGTTCAAATCTGTTTCCTTATTTTTGAAGGGAAAATTATAATTTTTTATTCAATAGGATTCTTCTGAAAACTAAAGGTAGTTTTGCAGGCTCTCAACCAGGGAAGCTTAATGTTATTTTTCTTTCATTGCCTTTCTAGAAGACAAAGTATGTGATCTAGTTAAAAGATGTATGCAGTTAAGCTCGGGAATCATTTTAAATTTTAATATTTTGGCTCTAAAATATATTTAATTATATTTTTACAATATGGAATTTCACTTCAGAGCAAAAGTTAATTTGGTGTTTGCTGCCCTTTAAAGATGGTTTAACATTTTGTTTAAACTTTAAAACTATATGTAATACCAACCGTGTTGGTCTGGAAGACTTGCAGTATTTAAGTTTGAAAGAGAAATGTAGCTTTCTCAGGATAAATTCAATGTACTGATTTTTTCAAATTCTCACTGGGATGTATTAAAAAATACTACAGTTTTGAAAAATTTTAACCAAAAGTATTTTCCTCCTCTTTCAATTAAAGAAAATTCTCCTGTGATTCTAAATGCCAAATCTAATATATTAGTTATGAGCAAAATTTACTCTTGTCTCTTTAGCGGATATTCCACAATCCTGTAAAGCATTTTTTCTTCCAATTACCTTCAAAACAGAGAGTTCCAATTATCTTATCACCTCTTCTATAACCATTTTGATTACCTTAATAATAACTTGATGCCTTTCTTAAAACATTTCCTCAATTTTATTTTATTTATTGATACTCCATTCATGCCTAAAACAGTGGAATCTTAAAAAGGATACCGGGCCTCAAATGCTGGCACATACCTGTACTCACAGTCACTAATATTTGGAAGGTTAAAGTAGAAGAAATACAAGTTCAAGACCAACCTTGTCTATATAGCTAAACTATCTAAAACTGAAAATTAAAAAGAGGAATGAGGACATGTCTCAATGGTAGAGTGCCCCTCGGTTTTCTCTTTAGTGCTCAAAAAAAAAAAAAAAAAAAAAAAACCTGAAAGAAGGAAGAAAAGGAAATAGAAAAGATTTTACTTATTTTCTGTGTCTATAGATTTCTAGAAAGAAATTAGCAATGAAGGTCAGGCTAGTTCACCTGAGGTATCTGCCTGGTGTCTTGCAGAAAGACTGAGGGAGTAGATTCACTGTTACAATATACCTCAAAACATCTCCCCATAACATTTGGAACAACCTGGGTCCTGAAGAAAAAAATGTAGTTTTGGAAGTTTCCAGGCTGCTTTGCTGATTCTGCAAGGTACAATTCAGGACACAAAGAGGGCATGGAAGGTCACGGGTCTGGTTACCTCACCAGGCAATAAATTACCCGCCAAGTATGTTGTGCACTTTGCGCCCTTTGAAACATGAGAACCAGTAGCTTTTTTTTTTTTTTTTTTTTTTTTGCCCTGCAGGTGATTTTGTAGAAGTCTGTGAGACTTATTTGTCTTGTTAATAACAATCAATATTAATAAAAAATAATGGAAATATAAATAAAGAAGTGATATAAGCAAAGTAACATTAGAAAAAAAGAAACATTAAGAAGTTTCATTTTTTATTCACGCCTTAAGAGGGCAACTGTTATTTGCTGAATGCCTACTGTAGCCGATTTTCAAATTCTTATATTAAATTTGCAACAACTATGTGAAATGTTAGTATGCCTTCTTAGTTGGTAAAAACAAGCTGGATAAAGAGGGTGGTCCATGATTGTACATAGAATTCAATTAGGTTGGGGAACAGACCCTGCACCTGAGTTCACAGTCTACGTATTCTCCCAAGCACAGTCTCTTGTTTTAGGTGCCTCTAGCATCTCTTGAAACCCAAGAAAATAATTGACCTGCCTTTGCAGAAGACATTCTGAAAGTATGTTTGAGAATATATTGTTTTCCTGTTAACAATGAAAAATTATTATAACAGTGTACAAAATAACCCCGAATAGGATGTCCCTACATAGTTGATTAGATTTGAAGGAATTCAATCTGTTGTCAAAGTGATGTTTCTAGCCATCACTTTCATCACTTTCAAAACGTAATATTATGTAAATAAGTCACAAATGACCTCTCATGGCTTTATAGAATGAGCTAGCTTCTGCAGAGTTCTTGCTGAATCAAAGAATGAACTCTGTGTAACACTCATTAATTTTAAGGGTTATTGCAGTCATTAGTTTCTGTCAAATCACAATTGCTTTAAGTGACTCTCAGATATTTGAGTTTTTCAGGTTGTGCTACATCTACATTTGTCTTAAAAATGTAATGCTTTAACACTCTACCTGGCAGTTATTTGGCTTTCGCATACACAGCATTTGGCAGTACACACATGGACAGTAACTCTTCTTTTAAAACAATTGGTTCTCTCTTTTCATCAGTGCAAAAATATTTCCCTATGGTTATTTAGTAAAGCTTTTTAAATTAACATTGCAGGCTCCTACTATAAAATTAGTCTTTGAATATAGAAATTACATAAGATATACATTTTGCACATTAATTATTTCTTAGATACTGTAGATTATATTTTGGATAATATTTAGGCTGTATCCAGCAATTTACATACATTATACCTATCCTTACCATATGCTGCCTGTCCGATAAATATGTCCACCTTCAGCTTGCTGAGAAAAATGCATGAAGCCTAAATGAAAAACAGCAACTTCTTCAGAGCTAATTGAGAATCAAAACCCAATTCTGACAGCTCGAACCCTTGGATTCACAGTCTTTTACGGGGTCTCTCTGTGATGTGTTTATTATTTTATCCCTCAAACTTAAATAATGCCCACTTCACGTAATATACAAGACTGGCATGACATTCAATGAAAAAGCCTTCCTTTTTTCTCTCCAACAAATGAAAGATATTTTCAGCTAACAAGGAACCTGCCATCAACATGTTGAAGCGGAAGCACCAAATGGATCAGGCTGCTCCTAGAGCTCCATGCAAGGGTGAGAAAGTCTGTCTGCCTCTGCGCAACACTTCCCATCGCCCGGAAAACGCACGATTGCATTGCCGCGTGCTAACAGAGCAAGCCAGGGGAGTCCCCATTTGGCAAATGAAACTGCTAGTTAAAAGCCTTACTCTGTAGAACAAACTCTCATTACATAATAATGCCCTGAGAGCCGGCCCTTGTTCCCCAAACTTACTAAATCCTGCCTTCCCTTAAATTACCATTTTTATGGGTTTCCCATACATCGCAGAAAGCTTCAGGTGATGGAATTCAGTCTGATCCGAGGTTCAGAACGGTAATTGCACCTAGGCAATGAATATCCATTACCAGCATATTGCTGTTTCACTTCCCATCTGAAGTGGGAAAGCTACACTCAGGCAATGCCACATATCGAAAGCTACAAAAATAAATTTCCTAGCACAGAAGAAGTTTCAAGAGAATATAACTTGACAAAGCCCTGTTCAGCCTTCTCAGCTGGGCTAGTAAATCGTTTGAGGTCAAATATAAGAAAGGTTTGTGCATAATTTATTGTCGTTCTAGCATAAAGGAGGAGAAAGGCAAGAGAAGAAAAGTAAAAGGGAACAAGATAGGAAACAACTACCTGAGAATACAACAAAAGCGAGATTTTGAATCTATGCCAGTAAGGTATGATTTATGTACAATATAAATCATTTCTTAAAGGATAATTTGATAAGTTTCAGAAGATGAACTCTTAGAGAATGGTCAAAATATACAATATGAGGACCTTTATTCAAAAAAGGTCCTCATATTCCCTTCATAGTCCATCGTTTCTTCTGCCTCTGGATATGGTAAGCCACCTGGCAACTATTTAACACTGTAGAGTACTTTGCAGCTTTTATAGATTTATATAACAGGGATCATATATTGTCAGTGGGAATATGTACTATCCTGTGTCTGGCCTCAAAGCTTGTTGAGATTTATTCACAGTACTGTGTATATTAGTAATCAATTAATTTTGCTGTTGAATATAATTTAATCATATACAATGTACATTATCTTCCTATTTAACTCTTAATAGTCTTCAGCTGATGAGCTGTTTTCACTTCTTGCCTTTCTTAAACAAAATTTCAGGAATATGTATTCATTCTTTTTGTGAAGGCATGTCTTAATTTATTGAAGTTGCCTTAATGTTAAGAATAGCTAGCAACAAAACTATATAAAAAGTAGAAACCATTTTAGACAATTTCTAAATTTTTATTCCTACTAATATCAGTCTTTAGATATTTAGAAAAGATAATATTATAATTTTACTCAAGCCATTTTTTTGTACAGGGTTTTCTTTAAAAATATTTTAAAAATATAACAGATACAGCAAGTTCAAAAATAATTGTACATTTGAACAGTTTTACAAAATAAACTCTTAGTGTAACCATCAGACAGTTAAGAAAATAGAAATAATAACACAGATTTCTAAATAATATAATTTATTAAAGTGATAGGTTGTATAAATTAAAACAAAGTAAAGGCTTGAAGATTTTAGGGAATATTGTCTCAAATAGCAAAGACTCTTCAGGAAGAGGATGTTGCACCAGAGGGTGCCCACAAGAAGGATAAAGCAAGCTTTTCTTAAACTTCAGTAAGAGAGCCCAGCAAGGGGAAAGGTAAGTCAGAGGCCAGGGAGCTAGAGCAAGCTTAGTGTAAGTCAGGAAGAGCAAAATGTTTTACTGTGTGAGGAATTCCTTTCCATTGCCTTTGTTCAATTTCAGGACTTGAATGTACCATGTACTTATCAATTTTTGCAATTTTTATAGTTCCATATTTTCAAGTAGTTTCATTTTTCTTGCTTAAAGGACATCTGTTAACATAGTTTGTTGTGTGGATGTGTTGGTGAATGATTTCTTTTAATTTTTGTATATTTGGAAATATCTTGAGGCTTTCCCATCCTTGAAAAGCAGTTTGTTGGTTTAAGACTCACGATACAGGACACATCCCCCTAAAATCTCATTGTATTGGAGGGCTGGTAGTTGATGAGCTTTGGGAAATGACTGGACAATGAGAGTTATAACTTTGGTAGTGATTTGGTAGTAAATGAGATCGTAATTTGGAAGCCATGTTAACTTACAAAGAGTGAGTCACAAGGGGATGATCTGGGAGGTACAAATGTTCCCCGGATCCTTCCTTTCTGCCTTTCTCTTTTTCTGTTTTTTGGCTACTGTGAGGTACGCAGCTTTATTCCAACATGCTCTTCTGCCATGATGGCTGTCTTGCTCAAATTCACGGAGCCCATTGTCTATGGTCTAAAACTAAGAACCAGAACAATGTTTTTGTGTTGGAAGCTGTTTTTCTGACAACTAGAAGTGAATGTCCTTCTCACAAAGCTGGTTATCTGCAATTTCTTGATGATGACAAGTGGTATGGGACATCTTTTCAGATCTATTTTGCCACTTCTGTATTTTCTTTGATAAAATTCTCAGGACAGTTAGCCTATTTTTAATAGGTTTTCTCTCTGTTACTGAATCATAAGTATTCTTTGTGCTTTCTGAATGTAAGTTCTTAGCTAAGAATTTGTATTTTGTACTAGTGCATGTATTTTTATTTGATATTTTATAGCCTTATTTTAAATAAAAATATTTAAATAAAAATAAAATATTTATGAATAATTTTCAGAAAGTCACATTTAGATCTATGCTGTTTTTTTTTCTTATTGGATCTAATCTATTAGTTTTTCTTTTAATGTTTTAATACATCTTAAGAAATTTGCTTACACCCAAATTATACTTTTCTCCCATTCTAGTTTTCTTTGTAGTTTTAACATTAACATTTCTATTTATGGTTCACTTCAATTTATTTTGCGTGTGTGTGTGTGTGTGTGTGTGTGTGTGTGTGTGTGATCTTAGGTAAGGGCTAACATTCACTTTTCTTAGCTAACAAATAGCAGATGTTCCAGCACTATTTGTTGAAGAGTTTTCTTTCCCTTGTGAAAGGTCTGTACATCTTTTCAAAAAAATCAATTGACTGTAAATGTGAGTCTATTCTTGATCTTATTGTCCAGTGCTTATTTATTTATAAGTTTATGCTTTAACTTTTGTCACACAATCTCTACTAGTATAGGTTTAATTTAAGTCTTGGATTCAGATGATTTTTTAAAATATATAAAAATTAATTGAGCAAGAATTATTTCAACTATTTCTGTATGCCCAGCTCTGAAGAATATATTATACAAAAGAAAAATCACTTCTCCCTAATTTTTAACATCTCTTTAAATCCACGAAACATATACAAAATCTCATATATTGTATTAAACAAAATTGATAAATAAGTAGTGTGACTATTTCTTTGTATTTTTAAGATCTTTTATTATACATTATTTTATGGGCAGTTTTCTTTTCATTGTTTGGATCCAAGCTACAAGTTTTCTAATTCTAAATATTTAAAGACTTTGGAAGCATTAATGTGTCACTTAAGTGTGTTGTGTTATAGGTTCTATTGGGATAAGACAAGGTGTGATGATGATGGAGAGAGGATATAGCAGTCACAAGACACTAGTCTTATCTGAATGTTTAATTGGCTTACTTGTTCTTACAAAATATATTCACAATGCATTGTGCAACATAAAAATGTTATTAATATACAATGCTGTTGGTAATGTGATCCATAGTAAATTTAAAAATCTGAGAGGATGAGATTATACGGGGCAACTCTGGACATACAGTGCATAGACGTGAGAGTCACCTCCTCCAACCTCACATTCAAGGCACAACGTTCTCCCTGTAGCATCCCAGAAAGCCTGCCCTTTCCCCTGTTTGTCCAGTCGTAGTTTTGTACCTCATAAAATAGAATTTACTCTTCATTGTAATGTCTCATTATTGACAAAGTGCTTTTACATGGTCCCCTTTTGGCAGCCACCCTTACCTATGCTGCATGCCACCGCTCTTTGGAATGTTTCCTTTCTTTCATTGTCCTCTTGGTGTTCAAAAACAGCTGTCACGATTTCAAATGTCAGTCAGACAAATGATCGTGTAATGGTTTCCTCCACCTTGGTTGTTCTCTCAACACTCTGCAATGCGTGCGTCTCTCTTAATATGCAATACAGATTTGCACACATACCTCTAGGTATAACCTGTGTACCCATGGTGGAATAATTGTCTCCATTTATCTGGTCACTAAATGCTGATTAATGTTGCAGAATCTAGGAATAATTTTATGATAATCACATTATACAGTTGATCTTTATCTTGAAATATCATTATACAGTGGAAAGGCCATAAACCTTAGAATTATGCAAACCGATTTCTCTGTTTGAATAACACTACCTAAGGAACATGCATTTCCGCTCCAGGGATTCCAATTTTCTTCCCACTAACGTAGGGATAATGTCCCATACTTTATAGGACTTTTGTAGCATAAATTTACTTAATGTGTGCATCATGACAACCAGGGTGGTTGCTGAATAAACGCTAGTGAATTTCTCTTTGGCTTTGATATATTTACCATAAACAGCTGCGGCAAGAGCTCAGATGGATATTGAAAAATAGGTTGATCAAAACAAGGCCAAGAACATAGCGTTAGGACATCGTAGGAGACAGTTTCCACCTGCCTGACACTAATCTGTAAATCACCATCTGGAGTATGAGCACAGGAGCAGGTTCCTGTGTACCCAGTGCACTGTGCTGCCCCACACTGTTCTGGCAAGCTTCAGGGACAACTGAGAAACTTGTCAGAAGGCTTTCTAAAATCCAGATGCATTATTTTCTGGGGCATTTCTCTCATCTAGCTGTCTGGTGGCTGTATCAAAAAAATAAATAAATTTAGTTTGTCATGTTTCATTTACTGAGATCATGCTGAGCCCAAATGCTATATGCTTTCTTTTGTGAATGCTCACAGACCATCTGTTTTGTAATATGGCCTAGATATTTTGGGGACTTTACATTAGGTACTACAATTTTGGGCATCTTTAGTGTTTACCTTTTTAGAAGCTGAGTAATTCACCCATCTGCATGCTCCTGGTTCTTACTGCTATTTTCTTTCTAGAAATTTCAAGCACTCTTTACAATTTCTCCAGTTAAAAGGAACTTTCGTTTTAAAGATTGTTCTCTGCACACACACACAAACACACACACACACACACACACACACACACACACACACACACACACACGCCTATTTATTTTTTTTAATTTACCTAAAAATAAAACATACATTTGTACTGATGACACTTCAGCCTACATTGTGAGTCTATATCTACATCCACTTCTATGTCCACATCCACTCACACCCAATCCATGTGTATAACTCCATCCATCCCCCTGGGACTTACTTTTCCTGATCTGTAGTTCATTTTTCAGCAGTAAAAATCTAGTCCTCACCATTCTAGAATTCTAGAACATATATAGTTTTCTTTTTTCCCATTTTATTAGTATGGATATTCATGACACATAATCTTTAAATTGTATTTGAGTATTTTGTGCACATATATATCACCTCAGAATTATAAGCCATTCCCCCTCTCCCTTTGTGACCTTCCCACATAACCAGCCCTCCTAATTTCTATCAATCATCCCCATTTAGTTCTACTAAATGACTGTATTCTGATTTTCAAATTGATAGACCGTACTCCTGTGAGAAACACCATTAGCTGCTAGAATATACATAGCTCTGGTTGTTTTTAGGCTCACAATGCCCAGTTAAAACACTGTTGTCTAAAGCTGCATAGGCTGATTCCTTTTCTGTCTTCTCTTCAATACGGTGGTATGATTGATTTACAGTGTAGGAAAGTTCCTTAGTCACTGTCTACACTCTATTCTAAGTTTCCACACACCCTTTTAGAATGTTTAACAATTGCATATAGTAAAATTTTACTCTGTGGTGTTGATTTCTATTGTGACTTAAAGATGGCTAGAGGAATATATCAAACATTATACTTACTTTAAGCATAGTTTTCCTAACATCAAATTCTCTCATGCCAACTATTTTCAGTTAATTCTCACTCTCACTCTCACTCTCCCCACCCAAGTCTCTGACAATCACAGTTCTTTCTTCTTTTTCTATATTTCTTTTTGTCATTTCCAGGATGTCTCATGCATCTAATACTAGGGTTGTCAGAAATCCTTGACCATTATTTAACTATTTTAATCATATTCACTTGTTCTTGTCTTCAGATTCTGGCTATGCATATATGAAACTATTTTATATCATACAAAGGTTCTAGTTACTCCTTTCTATTTCTTTTTTCTTTTTCGTGTTGACAAATTTATTGACTTATATTCAAGTTTACTATATTTTTTGGTTCTTATAAATATACGGAAGAGCCTAGCAAAGAATTTCTCCTTTTTAAAACAGTTTAATAATTTCTATGATTTTCAGTTTTTCTATAATTTCCATTTGTCTGCTGAAATACTTTTCTCAATTTGTAGATTTTTTACCTTTTCTCCAAAGCCTTTAATATATTATTCAGCTATTTTAAAGTCTATACCAGGTAATTCTAATAGCTGTATTTTATCTGAGTCTTGTTCTGATTGCTTTGTTATTTAGGAGCAAATTTCGTTATTATTATTGTGCCTTGTGTTTTGAATTTCCATGTGTTATGTGTTCTTTTCCCGAAATTCAAACATCTTGTGTAGAATAGACATCTAATTATACACAGCAATAGGTGGTTTCCTAGACAACTTTTTCTTTTTCTTAACTTGTCTCTACACTCAGCTGTAAGGAATGTATCTCAGAGGGCATCTTCTATTTCCCTCCTGATCCTCTTCCAATTATTCATTATTCAGTAGTAATCTTAAGATTTGTACAACTTAATACTATTGCTTAGTCTGAAGCATATTGGTCCATTGAGCCTTCTAGGTTTCCATGGCCGCGTAGTAACTCTTTAATTCACCTTTCCCTTTCCAGGTTCTTTTGAAACACTTCTCTCCTTACTTATATGAGTTACCTCTAACTTCTTTTCTCTATTCTAAGCTGAAATGGGTCTTTAAAAGTCCCAAAATTACTTACTGTATTTCCTGCCTGCTCCTGCATGGATGAAAGATTTTGCTTTGTATGATAATGAGGCCGTGTGTCATCTTCCTAAAGTAACTGTTCCCTTACCCTCACCGAAATCTGTACTGCTAGGGACATGGCTTCAAAATCATTCATAACTTTCTCTGTGAATGCCCAACAGACATCAAATAGGAAAGCACTGTGGAGGACTCAAAAATCTCAAATTATTATGTCCTCAGAGTCATGGGTTCTCTTGCTAGTGAGTGGCCAATGTCAAGCAACTGTCTAATTTCTCTAAAGGGATTCTTCTTATCATGGGCTCGTGTCCAGTGTGTGTCAATATTTTCTAGATAGTGTTGCCTGCTTCTCTTTAGATTCTGAATGAGTTTACAGATTCAAAACAATTTATAACATTTTTAATTTTGCTGGTTTTTATATGAGTTAGTGACATTCTCACAATTTTTCCATATTCTTGAAAGGAAATTGGACATCCTAACTTTTCAGTTTCAACAAGTTGCTTTAAAGAGTCTTCAAATAAATTTCAAACTCAGAAACTCAGGAACTGATTCTAAGCATTTGAATATTGTGTTCTCCGAATTAATTTTAATCTAATTAAGATTTTTAATTGGACACAGTGTAGAGATTAGTGACAGATGGACAGAAGAGATATTTAAATAATCCATATTTAGTTGAACCAGTATTTAATACAAGAAAAGAGGCAATGACAAAGATTATCAGTGTCAAGTAAGTATCAGTTTATTATTTATATGTGCACGCTGGCACACGTTGCGAGGAGTTTCCCTTTCACTGCCTCCTGTCCCTGGTTTTATTGATGCTCATAAATATTCATGTGTTCATGTTTCTTTAATTTCTAAATTTATGCGCATTTCTTCTGAAATGGTTTTTAACTGAACTTAGAAATTTTTGTGTTTAAAAGTATAGCTTTAATAATGATATGATTATGACTTTTTTTAGAAAAAGTTGTCAATATGATTTTTAATAATAGTGTCAATGAGTATGTGTAATGAATGTTTTTAAGCTTCTTCTTTTTGGCAGGGACTATGGTCATTGTGTGGAGATCAGGGGTGACTATGACAGATGAGGCCACTGGCCTGGGAGGGCTTCCATTTTAATGATGAGCATAACAAAGGGTGAAAGGACAATAAACGCACAATATTTTTTTGCTGAATACAATTTAAGTGCAATTAAGATGAAATTGGATAATGATGTTTGTGAATATTACTTTAGTTTGTCAAGAAATAATTCTAGTAAAAGGTCGTATGTCAGTCAAGAACTAAAGCTGTTCAGAAGTTTCCATACATGTAAACATGTAGAAGGAGAGAGCAAGTATATGATGTACCAGCTGCTGTCCCACCTTGGAGACACGGACCTGAAACACCCAATCTAAAGGAAAAGAGCTGGGGTGTTTTTTGTTTTGTTTTGCTTTTTTCTTTTCTTTTTCTTTTTTTTCTTTTTTCTTTCTTTCTTTCTTTCTTTTTTTTTTTTGACTGCGTTTCTATTTGTTCAGCCCAGGATTGGTCAGCTCCAAAGCAGAATCAGTATGGCCGGAGGGCATGTTGAAGGAAAGCTGCTTAACCCAAGGTTGTCAGAAGCCAAGACTGCTGAGAGGAGCCAGGGATAAGAATAGACTTGCCCACGTCACACCTGCCATAACCTGCCTTCTCCTACTGTGCCTTACCTCTGAAAATGAGAATTGGGGAATGTTCAAACCAGTGTGTGTGTGTTCGGTGTATGATAAGCTAGAGATCTTGACTGCTCAGCAAGTAGTTTGGCATGGAGTAACATCCTCTCCATTACCATTTTTTTGTCATTTAAATGTGTTTGAGATAATCATTCATCCTGATACTAGAGTATATTAAAAGATATAGTGAGTTACAGGATGCATCTTTGTACATATCATTTTAATCTAATTCAGTATATAGAGGAAAATTAAGTTCTGTGTCTTTGTGGATTTAGAAAACATCCATGATGCTCCAATCAATCAGAAACTTAAATTTCTCTTTATTATAAGAGAGAATAGATGTGGAACTGAAAGGTCCACTGCAATGTGTCATTACACTGCTGGGGTTAATAGCATGAGTTTCTCCTACATCTGAAATAAGGTTTCTGAATTAAATAAATTAAAAGATTAGTGAGAACTCAACGATGTATTACTGTGTGGGCTACCAATTATGTATCTTTTCAACTTAACTTTATAATCATTTGACTTTTTATTAACAAACAATTTACCTTGGCTTAGGCAGGTCACTTCTTCAATGACATTATTCTTGGCACAACAAAATTATTTTATGAGGTAATAGACCTCGGCTGTTCAATTTGATTTTCTGATGTTGCTGTTAAGAGTACCATAATGTTCTTTAAAAACATACACAACTAGATACATAAATATTGCCTGGGAAGTTTGCAGCCTAAAATTCTGGTGCTTTGTGTGTTCCCAGTGAATTACTTGTCTTTCATTAATTCACTTAAAATATCTTATTTCATTTCCATTTTTTATTACAAATGTCAAAACTCATTATTCTACTATTCATGAACATTTAGAAACTCTTAAAACTTAAAAGATTATAGGTCTCTGGAATTCATTTTCTTTGACAAATCCAAAGGAATTAATTTTCCACATGAAATTTTATATGACTTGACATATTGTCGTTCTCTCAGAGCAATTCACGATTTTTTGCACCAACTTGCAACTTACAATGTCAAAAAACATTTCGCTATTTTCTCTTCCTATGTGAATTATTGTGTCCCAAATAAATGAATGATATATATAGTGATCATTTTGCTACTAAAAACCTTTGCAATTTTCTTGGGGAGTATAACATTCTGTAATGACATGATCAGATTTCTTGATATAATAGGTTATAAACATCCATTCTTTTAAAAAAGAGAAACTTTTTCAATCTATAATCAACTGACTCCAAGTGAAAGTAGTACAGAGAAGCAATTATGCAGATATGTCCATTAAGAGTCATCTTTCTTTAAAGGTCGTTTGATAGGGGGTGCAAATTGCCTGATCTGACAGTTGTACTGATAATTAATGTCAAGACTCTTATTTTCATTCATATTATAGCTCAACATATTAAGACCTGAGATTCTGTGCTGGTACAATTATGTCCTTACCACAATATTTATAGAGTAAATATGATATATGAAACCCTTGAGCTTAGAATACTCATATTCAAATATCCATAATGATTTTTCAACAGCAATGTCATCCATCCTAATTCTACTGAGAAGTGTCTGGCTGTGTAGCATTCTTGAGAAAGCTACTTCTTTTGTTGTAAACTCTCGTCAATTATTTAAGTGTCTGAAGTTTTAGGTATTTTTAGTTTAAAGTACCTGAAGATACCTTTTTTAAAAATAAGAAATATAAGAAAGCAACAAACATCATTGGTTAAGAAAAAATGGCTGGAAGAACAGTAACAGAATAGTTTATTTATTGATCAACTAGTTTCATAAGAAACACTATATATATATATATATATATATATATATATATATATATATATATTTCAGAAATCTGACAACAAGTTCGATTTGTTTATCAAACAGTGCTCGCTTCCACAACAGTGACTTCTCTGTAACTCTTCATAAATTAGAGACTTTGTTGATCTACAATATGGACTGCTATTTAATTTTTACTTTCTTCTTAATAATATTATATTCAGAGATTCTCAAGTTTTTATCGGCTTTCCTTCTCTACCACCTTACAATGCTTATAGCTTAACAATTTTCTTTCTCAATTTCAGGATTTACCTTAAGAGATGTCAGCCCCTCTCAAACGCAAGGCTAATGAGAGCTCCACATATAACAATTATGTTAATGTCTGTTTTCAGATCAACTCTTTCCTTTGAGATTAAAAAAAAAATCTGTAGTGTCTCCTATATATCTTTCATGGATGTCCCACAGATAGGCCAAAAAAGACTAGATAAAAATTTCCATTACAGACCTTGCTTAAACATTTTGCCTTAGTAAAATCCCCATCACCATAATAGCTATCCTCAACTATTGCACGTAACCTCCACTCGGTTTCTTACAATTTAAAGTACACTTCCTTAAGCACATTTTAAATTCAACCTTTTTTTGTTTTGTTTTCTGGAGGCCTTTTTAAATGGTGTTTAGATCATTTCAATAATCACCTCACTGGTCACTTTTCTTAATGACACGTGATTCCACTATGCTACCGAGTTGATTGACCTGGTAGAAATCTTCCTTATTTTTCTGTTTTCAATCTTCTCCCCAGCTTCTCATTTTATCTCGAATAATGTGTAGCCAGATTGAATAATGTGTTTCAGATTCTGGAAATATAGGCCATGAGTGAACTGCGAATATGATTTCTGTTTATGTCTCTAATTTTTTTTTTCTGTCACTTTCTTCCTTGACCATTCTACACTCCAACCACATCAACATCTCTGCTGTCCCTCAAAGCAGCATGGTCTGCTAAATGTCTGTGATCAGCTACCTCTTCCTACTGTAACCTATTTCTCTTTCACTGTCTCCTTTATTGCTTAAGCCCTAGTTATCTTTCAAGACTTTGTAACTAATATGTAATCTGATAAGTCGCAGAGGAGTTGATGGAAAACTATTGGCCTGCTCGGTTACAAGAAAGAACTCCATTGTTTATGTCTCCCTGGTGTCATTTACCTTCTTAATTATGGCACTCTGTCATGTAACAAAACCATTTCAATGATCTTGGCAGAATGAAATTTATTTGATATGAAAACATAAACTAGTGGTGGGAAAATCAGAATCATAAAATATCTTCTTTTCCAAGAAAATTTGCCTCCTAGAGCCAAGAAAATCTTCCCTAAGAGTATACCAAATATAGGCGTACACTGCAGAGTACACGGCCAAACATCTTAGAGGATCTTACAGTTTTTCATTAATAACCAAGTATAAGCCAGTTAGCAATAGTGATGCAATCAGAGACTATATAAAGTGATATATCTGGAAGTATACATTCTCAGTGGTACTTATCTAACCTTGTTGATATTATGCCCGTGGACATCACTTTTCAGTTGACATCAGAAGGCCTCTTTGTCCCATTCTGACTGCACACATCTGAAACATGCTCTAGATATTATTTATTCACATAAACATCTGCAATCCATTCTTTTGCAGACAACATGCTGTTGTTTACTATGGTTAGTGTAGAGTCCAGAGAATTCTAAAAGTCTGATGTGTGCTTATTGGGCATATCTCTGTCCTACTATCACTTGACTCATTGGAGATTTACCTGTGGGTTCAACTAAAGTTCCTGCTCTCATGGATCTAATATTTAAATTTTATGAAAATAAATTTTCATATTTGTGTGACAGAAGCCTTGTTTCTGCTTAAGTCATCCTACGAGTAAACAGAAAGATGCATCTTCAGTACTTCACTTAGGGCTTTTTTTTTTTTTTTTTTTTTACTCTACCCCATTTGTGATCTGACTTAAAGGGTTTTTTTTCACTTGGGAAGCCTCCTGTATAACCAGGGCTCCTACCCACAGCGATGTGTACTATGTACCTTCCAAATTCTCTACTGTGACTTGATTATGACTCCTGAAGTTGAATTTGCTTTTCTATTTTATCTCTACATATTTTATTCAAACTGAACTTTGTCCCATACCAAATACTAGACATTCCATAAACACCTTGTACATTCTTCTCATTTTAATTTATGTTTTATTTTCTGTGACCATGCACCAATTTCCAACATTTTTCTTTCCATCTACTAAGGAGCTATGAAAATTTTATCACTACTGATCTACTTAAATTTGCCTCTTTCCACGGCATTGTCTGTTTTGTTTGTTGTTTATTGGCTTGTGTTTCTTGGAACAATAAACTTTCAGTCTAGTGTTTCATGAAAGAATCAATGATGGTCCTGTGATAGAAGTATTATGTGAAATTGGATTGGAAAATAAAGGTAAATTGAGAATCACTGCTTCCTGATGTTATTTTAAAAATCCGATACAGTGGCGGACAGGCAAATGTTTCTGAGTGGCTTCTAGTTGGCCGCCCTCTTCTCTGCTTTCTGCCTGCCAACTTTCTCTACTTACTTCTTCTGAAAGTGATTACAGACCTAATAACAGACCCATATTTGTGAACTCCCAAAGGCAGCATCTACACACAGAGCTCCTTCTCCGAGCTTTCTCCACGGCTCCCACAGTGCATTCCCACTTCTATAGTTGCTCACATTTACTGCTTGGCAACTCCTTTACTGAATCTCCAACCTCCCATGCTAGGCCTGTGATGTTATAGCTCCTCCAGCCCTGTTCCAAAACACATTGTCTCCAGCTGTATAACTGACTTGGAATGAAGCATAAACTGAGAGAGTTTGGGGATGAAAACAGAAAGAGAGAAGAAAAATGCGTGTGCGTGTCTGGATAGACAGGTGGGAGGTAGATACACTAGAGGAATGGTCAAAAATACAGTGAACATAATTTTATTCTAATTCATTTTAATCATTGGTAATTCTTACTTCCAATACACTTATTTTATGTTCCTTGCCAATTTATCAAGCAGCTCTGGAAGTCCGCTTTTCTGAGTGTCTTCAGTTGTTCTGTCATTACTGCCTTGAACTTCTGAATCTACTGAAAGTGTTTATCGTGGGGCTGGAGGAATGGCACAGCAGTTAAAGTGCTTGCCTTGCAAGCACAAGGCCCTGAGTTTCATTTCCTAGAATGACATAAATCAGGGCAGGGTGGTGCATGACTGTAATCCCAGCACTTAGGAGGCTGACAATGGAAATAATTGCATGCATATGTGCTAGGGAACTAACCCATGGATTCTAAAGTTTACAGGTCATTCTTTTATTATTTCTTAACTTCAATTCTCATTCCCATTTGAAGAAGTTCTTCATTAGGGTCCTGCCAGAGAGCCAATGAAGGTAGATATTCTCTTTATTTCAACATTAGTGCTTCAGTAGAGACATACAAATCCAGCTAGTTACTAAGAAGATGCTTGTCCACTGATTTTTGGAAAGTTCTGAGTGAGAACTTTGGTTAAGGGATTTTCATATAATTCTTGCTGTCCTGGCCAGATGGCTGTTCTCATAGCTCACTATTTCAGGCCTCCGTAACCCTCAGATGGAGTCACTGACAGTAGACCTCTATCAAAATTGTTTCTCTTGCAAGATTCTTCTGCAAGCTGTGTGTTATGTTTTCACTTATGTTGGTTATCTTGGTTTCATGACTATGTTTTCAGGCCACAACACTTAGTCTTCCAAAATATTTTGTGAAATACCAGCCAGATTTCCTGTAAGTTCTGTTTGTGTTAGCCAATGTCAGTCACCATTCTGGCAGCGAAGAGCTTCGAACCACTTCTATATCTTCTGACTGTACATCTCTGTTTAATGCTTTCAGAGACATTTCCTTTTTAAAGTTCTTCTAATATCTGCCTATGGATGATAAGATATTTTAAACTTTTCATTTTTGAAAGTATCATTATTAACAAAAATGTATTTGTTTATTCAATGCATTTATTGTATGACTACCACAAAATTGTCTCTGAGAAAACACACACAAATAACATTCACTCTTTGTTCTCAATATTTCATTATGCTCAATAAAGTTAAAGCTTATAAGTAATATAATGATAACCGATGTATTTAATACAGTCATATAAAATTTTGATTTTACTTCAAGCTCTATGCAATGTTAAGGTTACTTTAGTACACACAACTGCATTAAATATTTGTGAAATAAGTTTGAGCTTTAATTCCCTTAGAATATTTACATGTACACATATAATATTGTAGATTTGGCACACAAGAAACAAATGTATGCACAATATATTCACAATCTTTATGTGTATGTGTTGCTCTGTTTGCCAGTGTGATTCTATTATTGTTTAATATTGAAAAATATTAAGAAATAGTTCTAATCACAACCAGACTGATTGCACAAACTAAATACATATGATTTTAATATGAACAAGAGATCATTTTGGGACAGAGAGAATTTTTTTGTCTTTTCTCCTTAAAAGTAATCTAAGGATGCAATTATAACTTTATTCAAGTTTCTCTTCACATAATCTTTAATGCATGTTCTCATATTTTTCAAGTATTTATGACCCTTGATCAAAATATGATTCCAAATATTTTCCCTTACTACATAAGCATAGTTGTGATATCTTTAATTATTTTCTATCCACTGGAACTTAAACACTCCTTTTCTCCTCTCAGTGAAAATAGATAATGGACAACAGCTCTTCAGTAGATAGATATGTGTCTTATTCACTTGAGAGAAAGGCTGTAATAGTTTTTCTAGTTCTGTAGCAGGAATGGTAGGAGGCATTTTGGTAACTTTGGTTTTAAGTGATTGACACATTAGCCCATACAGAGTAAAGATATTTGGCTTAATAAAGAGAAGAACCAAATGACACATGTACTAAAATACTGCTTTTTGAATTCTGACTGTTGAGTAAAGAACTGCCTCTTATTTCTTTGAACGTTCATATCATGAAGACATAGAAATCCAAAAATTATGTTGTATTTCAGCAAAATACTATCTTCTAGTTCCCAAACTTCAGTTCTTGGCTGCTCCAACAAAGAGAATTGTTCTGATAATGAAGTTGAGAAGTTGGGAAATCTTTCGTCATGTGGAACCTGTCGCCACTTCCTTCTCTGAATGCTCAAAGCCATTTCTGCCTAAAACATGAAGACAGAGTTTCTTAAAAGTGAAGTTAGAATAAGAGACAACCAGATGTTTCTGCTTTTAATTTCAATTTTTAGTGCTCATTCCTATTTTTATTCCTGCCCTTTACTTTTTAGTAAGCTCTAGCAAGAGCAAGAATATAAAAACTGAAATTGAAATTGTACCAGTAAAGTCACCAGGACCTTAAATCTTGACAGAGATATTGGTGTTTGGTAATAATAGCTTTAGGCTTATCTGTCTGCAATCTCTGCTACCCATTTGTGGAAGTGCTCTTTGTTTTTGAGGACTTCCTTTGATGAATTATATTTCACTCTTTCTATTTTTTTTTTACCTTCATCTCAGGCATTAACCAAAAAAACCCTCCACTGGAGAAGTTATATCCTTCTACATGAAATAGGACACTTTTGAATTTTTTTTTCAATCCTAAATATTGGCAGATTTAAGTTAGCATCGCAATAGTCATTGACTACTGTGTTCTTAAGACCACATTGGATATTTTCGGACTTTTATTTCATTTTTAAAATTTCTTTTAGACAAAGGCAGATTCTTTTTCAAATTCTACTCATTGTGCAAGCTGTACAGAAGATTCAATGGTTGAAAATGCGCTGAAATGTCCCAATTCATACTTTGACCTCCAAGCTCAAGTGGCTGTCATACACAAATTTGATTTTTGCTAGAAAGATCCATTTTTCCATTCCTCAAAAAGGGGAGCACTAATGAGACTGCATGAGTTGAGGAATTATTTCTTAAGCAATTTTTCACAAGTGAAGTATAACAGATCTGGGAGATTGTCTTTCAATATGTTTTTTTTTTTTTCCCTTGAGCAGTCTGGGGAATGAGGACAAACCAGAGAACTTTTATGATTGGAAAAAGAGAAAACTTGTTGTAGAACCTAACCGTGGTCGTTGTCTTCACATAGTAGAAACAATTTTAAGACAGATTGTGAAGATACAGATTAAAATCTTAGAATGCTACTCACACACCTTAATAGCCACATGCTATCTTTTTCTCAGCCTTAGTTTCTTCTTTTTAAACCTCACTAGTCATGCACATCTATAAAGATATTGAGACACTCTGTCCAATTTCTCTCCCTTCATACAAGCTTGTTCCTAAAAAAGAAAATGATTAACTCATCCAGAAAGGATTGAGCATAAGTGAGAACTACATTTGCTGTATTCTAATGTGTTTTAAATTTAGTTAAACAGCACATATGAAATTTGCAAAAGTAGCTATACAATGTTTGCATAAATTCTATAATGAGGAACATTACAAAGTAGCAATTTAAGGAAAGAAACAAATTTAAATAAAACGAGGAGTTCATACAGAGACAGGACCTAGTCCATGAGTTCTTATAGAACTTTCACAAGGCAATGAAGAGGCCATTGTGTTATGGTAGGAGTTGCATTAATACTGATACAAAACCCAGTGTTGAAAATGCAATTTAAAATTCACTGACATTTACTCTCAGCTTCTGTGAGTTTAGGTAAGCATCCTTTGATCACAGGATAAATGAGAGTATTTAAAAAGATCACGTACGTGGAAGATAACCAGTGTTGGATTCGGCATACACTGCATGCTCACTTGATGCTTAGTCGAGATCTACAGGAAGCAAAGTGTAAGGCAAAGGTGCAACAGTGAAGACAAACACGATAAACGTTCAGAGAAGAGTGCAAGAAGCAGACTGGTAGACAGTGAGCTGTGGTGACGAGAAGCCGTCTCTACAGACGAGTTTCCCTTATGGCTCATAAGCGGTCACTGACCTAACTTTGCTGACGCACTCCTCTTAGTGGGATTGTCTGTGCGTATGACAATATCCCAGCTAAACGTGAATGTAGGGCTCCTTATTTGTTGATTTCACATGGACTTGTCTGAATTATTCCTGCAAACGGCCAGACCAGTACATCAATGCAGGTTATAAACCCTTAAAGACAAAAAATGACAAATGACAATTGATTATGGATCACTGAATGAAAATATGGGTAAATCCAGTAGAAAAGCCAGGTGTGCAAAAGAGGTATATTAACATACTGTGTTGTTGTAAACATATGTTAAATCTTCCTACCTGATTTCTTGCATATAACTACTAAAATTCTTGCAGTCACTAAAAAGATGGGCTCTTTTTTTATTTTAGTATGTTGGCTGGAGGACGGTAGCCACTGATGTTTTAGAATGGGGATAGTTAAGGCAGGATTAGAGGGTTAAAACTCAGCCCTATCTTCTGAACTCACACAGAGAACAGTGGCTGAAAGTTACAACTTTCAAAGATCATTCATGTCCAGTGACTTTGTCAATCTTTCCCATGAAATGAAACTTCCATAAAATTAAAAAAGATCAGGGCTCAGAGAGCTTCTGAAGGCCCAGAAAGGTTATGGAAGAGATATTACTAAATCACAAATCTGAAAAAATATTACCCTCCCCCCCCGGGATTTGGGTTCATAAGAATATTTATTTCTCTCTCACATGAATATCATGCAGGTTGATATCAATTCATTGCAATTTTGTTCTGATTCCAACACCTAGATTCAAGAATAAGTTTTATGACACAGGCAAAGAGCATGGCCAAGTTTTGCTCACTTTCCAAGTTGAGTTAAGAAGAGTGGTGATGCTTCTGCTTACTTACTTGACTGTAGTCAAAAAATTAAGTGTGGCAGGTATGCATTCATTGTCAGAGAGGGCACTTCAAATCACTTATTGGTGGATGGATGTAGGGAAGTGTAGTCCTCCTACATAGGGGTAAATGAATGACTGGGAACAAATCACAAGCTACCGTAATCTTAAATATCTGAATTAAAGTTGACTAAGAATGAATACATAATTGCTGTGCCTCCATTCTGTAATGGAAAGTGTAACCTGACGATACCACTCATTTTCACATCTCTGAGTCCAAGTGTTTTGCACAAAAGTATTCAATCACAATTATCTATGTCACTTGTTATATGGGGTACCTTACAGCTGCTACCCACTCTTATTCCATCTCACTCAAAAAAGTGACAAGTGTGTGGCTGGTGACTACGCTTCTCCTCTTGGGTATGCATATTATGGTTCAGAGAGTTTAGTGGGTTTTCTAGAATCCAGATTTATTGGTAAGTTTCTGGGTGCTTCTAATATGCGTTAAAAGGCAATGTGGCATGCATTTCAGTGACCTTGCATTTAAAGAATTGCTTCAAGTAAGATTCAGACTGTGTAATGGATAAATCTATCATTGTCAAGGGTCTTTGGAAAGTATGGCTATCACTCCTGCTAGAGCAATGAGTGAGTTGAACTTCCAGCAGTCTCCATCCATAGTTAATATTATAAAGCCAGTGTGTGAGGCATCTTGTTTTTATTGTGGCAATATATCTAAGCCTTCCCTATGTCTAAAGTAATCCAGTACCCCAGAAAGATGATGTGGAATTCTGAAAAGAAAGAAAGAAATCTGATAAGAGCTCACAGTGACATTTATATAATTGCCCCAGTCAAAATTCATTTCCCGCTGCCTATGTGGGAGCTTGCTTCAGAGATGTAGCCAGGAAGCAGGGAACACAAACAGCAGTTTCTCTTTGGTGTTAACCTTATGAACTATTCATGCCTAAGAAAAGTATTCCATCTAGGAAACCTGTGCTTGCAGTCACACAGACTTATCTCCTGAGTTCCCAACTATTTTTTAAAGTTTATTAAAGAACCTTAACATGAGTGATCAAATGTTTCCTATTTGAATCCAAAAGGAAGATTTCTTTAGGTTGGATTCAATTATCCATGTTTTTTTTTTAATAAGTTGTATATTGTAAATGCTGCCAAACGTTTTCCTGTGTTTAATCTTCTAACCTAAATAAAAAAAAAAATCAGTTGAGGTCACTGTAGCCTGGAAACTGATATGTTGCTCTCTGCAGTCAGCAGAAAATTCTGCATTTAATACGACTTTTCTAGAAGCTGGTAGCATGAATTCCTATCTGAAGATTTGAGGCAGACTCTTCTTGCCTCTTTTCACTAATGAGTAGGTTTTTTTGTTTGTTTCTTACTCTAAAGACATTAAAACTTTCCTTGGGTTGGGAGCTGGCTCTACTAATGTGAAAGACCCATCTCTGCCTTGTGTGCATGACGGCTAGGAAGGAGAAGAATTCATGAGACAAAACAACATTCCTTTCTGCCTAGTTCACTATTTTCATTTTATATGATGTTTGGTCCTTTGGTTCCTCTGGAGCCCTGATGACCCTTTGTTTCCAGGGCACCTACATGTATCTAGGTCTACTAGCCTCCATCTCTTCCACTCCTATGAGCCTTGGGAAGTGTCGTGTCATCTCTTATAAACTAAGATGCAACCACTAAACACAGGTTGCATATTAAACGTCCATTGTCCTGGTTGATTTGACTGGCAGCCATGTTGATAACGCCTACATTTAAAATGTTAGAGTCTTAAAGAAAAACAAATTTAGTTTTCTTCTATTCAGATTACATTTACTCTTTCAGACTAAGAGTAGCTTAAGTGGTAGAATACTCAGTATAAAATTCATAATCTTGCTGACTAATTTTGACTAATTTAGATTTATATATCTGTACTCCAGAAAATTATAACCTTTATAGAGGTCACCTCACTTGATCAGATAATATATACATTTGAAGAGCTTAAGACCACGTGTTGCATTTTCCACTCTAACATGAGGCCTCATTGATTGATTACAGCTTCTTCCTCTGAGAAAACTCTCACCTTCACAATTGTCTAAGGTCGCCAACCTGCTACATGTCACAGATCTTCATCACAAATTTGCTCCAGTCTCAACTTGTGCCTGTCTGCCAGTTGCTAATCTCCAGGCACTGATTTTAAGGTTCCAGTCTTCACCATAGTTCTTTGAACAACCGAGATCCACAGCAGACTCTCACTAGCTGTCCTGAAGTCCCTGACTGGAGTTCTGCTTTGTGGCTGAGCAGCCATTGGACAGTCCAAGTCTCACAAATGCACGGTGCCATTTTGGACTATCTCTACTCTCGGATTTGTAAACCTTCTGAATAGATCCTTTTCTTAAAATTTCTGTAAATTCTGCCTTTTGAAAGAATCAAAACTAATACGACCAAAGTAGCAAGCTAAAAAATATTCAATAAAGATACTGAATAAAACAAACCTAAAATTAGTTAGGACGGTCCAAAAGACCCTCTCCCCAATAGCACACACACACACACACACACACACACACACACACACACACACTCAAACACACACACTCAAACACAACAAACTGTTCACATATACACAATAAAACTATAATATATACATATAGAGTCATATATACAAGCTCCTAACCCACCCAAAAATCTTTTTCATTATACTTTTAAAACATTTTTTTACCTGTTTGCCCCTTGGAAAACTATTTTGCACTAAATTATTTAGTTAATTCAATTCTTGTTCCTCACTTTCTCAGGTGACCACACCTGAAGGCTGAAGGGGAGAGGTGTCAATTCTGAAGACACATTATCAACTAAAACAGTACATTAACTCAATTCATATTTTGAATATACGCTGGTATCATGGCACACAGACATATATATATGTGTGTGTGTGTGTGTGTGTGTGTGTGTGTGTGTGTGTGTGTATCACCTTTAAGGGCATTTCAACGTATTGGGAAATATACAAATCTATGTTTTATGTTTTATTTTAAATAAAAAGATAAAGAGTTTTTTCACAATAAAATGCATTTTGTTTCAGAAAAAAGAAATTGTGAGATTGAAGCCCAGCGATGGTTGTCCTTTTCCCCAGCGACTTCTTTCCTTTCTTTTCCCTTTACTGAGGCTGGTACAACTTCACCTGCATCACTCTCTCCCACTCCTTCTGAATATTTTTTCATCAAAAATGTGTTTTCCCCATTGATAAACACTGCAAATTGGTTATGTCTTTGAAATTTGTGGGTATATAAACCCAGCTTCTTTTTGGAGAATTTAAAGTAAAATTGTGGCTGACAGTTGTACACAGTGAGCTGCTGTCTATATCATGAATACACCATAGTATACAGAGACATTCTTTCTTAACTTAATTGAGGAAATACCACTTAAAACAGAAGACTGAGACCCAATATTTCTGACTCGGTGTTTTCTTGGCATCTGTTCTTTAACTCTGAGCCTGTCTAAGAAGTTCCTGAGACGTGCTCCATAGATAAGCCAATATTCCTCTCTAGAGATAATGACCTTTGTACTATAAGCTTGCACTATTTTACTTGTATCTATGAACCTATATCATAAAATTAATGGTATAACACAAGATAATTGTTTACTTTAAAATACGATTTTGATAGCAATAAAATATTTAACAATGTGAGCAATTCTTAATTTATTTACCTGGCCTTCAATTTCTATTCACTTACCATGTTTTCTGAAGTTTGTAATAAAAATAAAATATACCTACCTTAAAAATTATTTGTATGTGTACATGACCATTCCTAGAAGTAGCTCTTGGAAATTCTTTATTAACACCCCTAGATGTGGAAAATTAGTTCTACATAGAAATTAGAAAATAACATCAAATTCTATGTAGGTCTGGCATACATAGACAGTAATCATCTCTTAGTTATGTTCTTATTCTTTTCTGATCCTTAATTTTAGTGAAGGTGCTTAATGTCCTGAACTACTATTCCTCAGAGAGTCAAAAGAGGAGTCTTGCAGCTTGGCACATGAACAGAAACATTTAGAACTATTGGAATGATGAATGAGTTAATGCATGAACAGGGAGTTTCTGTTCACATTAAGTGGACAGAAAACCGTGCTGCCTGTGTGATTTTCCTTTGTCTCCCACTCCCTGTGTCGATTTGCTGTGGAAAAGCTCCCCCCACTTCATGCCATGAGTAACACTTACGGCCAATAACATGAAGCTTTCTGCAGTGTGCTTGTAACCGAATTTCCTGAATGTCTCCAGAAATAAAATACTGCTGATGCAAAGTGACTACTGCTGAAGTTCCACTTTTGACCCCTCTTTGGGGACCAAATCTGGTCTTATTATATTGAACATTCTCTGTCTACATTGTATGGAGTTCCTACCTGAGAATTTTTTTATGTTCATTTTCTATTAAGGAAGAATTAAATAGAACTTCTGACTTATTGTATAAAGAAAAGAATTTGTATTATCACAACCATTATGATACCTTCAAAAGCTCTTTGGAACTCTGGCTTGCGACTTGCCTACAAAATACTTAGAATTCTTTCTGACAATGTCAGATGAGTAATCTGAGCAGGAGCTTTGGAAGCCAAGGGACAAGCCTCATGATTTTATTCTGTTTCAATGTCCCTTGAATCAAAGCCCTTGAACTTTGAAACATATTTCATGTTTTTCTCCTGGCTCCTCTTGGAATCCAAGCTATTGAGTCTGCAGTCATTGTGCGAGAGTCTTTGCTTCTTGCTTTTTGCCTTTTGTTATTAAAGGGCCCAGCACAGGTTCATTGAAAGATGGTATAATGGAAAATTCCCGGTAAGTAGTTGGCCATAAGTAAGAGTTTTCTTCCTATTCTTGCATTTTTAGATGAATCAGAATCTCACATGTTTCAATAAACAGAAACAAGTCATTAACTGGTATCTAATATTTCCTGTGGAAGAAAATATACTTGCCATGTCAAAGTCACTCCCTTTATTGCCAAAGAATGTTAACCAGCAGGAAAAATTTATATACAATTCTAATAATTAAACGAATTTCAACACAGATATGCCAAGAAAGAAACAAAGACTTGTGTAAAAACATACTCTAAGATATTTGATGATTATCTTCCTAGATTATATGTTTTTTATTAATTATGAATGCCTTGTCATCTAAAATAAAGAGATATTTAAAAATATATCCTTCCCTTGATGACTTAAGGTAACACAGTGTAAGTAATCTAAATGGGGCAGTTCACAATTTTCTTTTCATTACTGATACAGAACTTTTCATTTTCAGAAAGAATTGAGTACTAAAAAAGGGAAGTAAGCAGTTCCATTACTATGAGATCTGTAATTTACTATATGTGAATTTGGAGAAGTCTTTCAAGTTTTTTCAATCTCAGTTTTCAATGATGAAGTTTTTAATAACATTAAAAATCATTTAAGTTTATTTTTCATTGGGGCTTTACTTGATGTAATAATATCGTTAGTAGATATCTATTTGTTTCTGTCCAGTATTGGTTAACAACTGCTCCTTCCTTTACCATTCCTATGTTTGCCAGCGAGATTCACCAAAAGATGTTTGATCATTGGAGCAGCATCTTCTCTTATTCAAGAGGATTGTTCAATGAGAATGCAAGAGTCAATCACAGCAAATAAGAGACACCAGGAACTCGGCTGGGAATTCGAGTCAAGAATTCCTCCTTTATAGAACGACACATGAATCTGAGAATTTGTGAAATAAATAGCAATCTTTGGACTGAGATAAGGTAGGATATTTTCCAGGAATCACTGCACAGAAACAAATATGGTCACATCTAAGGAGAGCAGAGGTTTCAGAAAGACAAAACAAATTCTAATTGTTTCTCATTTTGGGTTTCTATACCCAGTCATGCTTGAAGATAGCAAACATGGTATAGTATTTGATGTAAACCAATAAATGCTTGGATTATACTGAAGCCAGAGTATTAGAATGATTTAGAAACAAATAAAATATGTATTTCTACAAACTGCTTTAATTACAGAGATAATGCATTGGTTTACATAACTAAAAAGTACAAAGGTAGAAATTTTAGGCTTGTTTCTTTTAGGTACTTAATATTGTTGTCAAACCTCTTTCTTGGATTTCTCTTACCTGATTTTCATAACAAAAGCTTAACATAAACCTAAGAGTTATAATATGGTCAGCTAAAATCTGACTTACATACCTTGGTGTTCAAATTAGTGCCAGTCGTTCCTGTTATGATAACATCTCATTGCCCCCTCAAAATCTCATTTGTTTGTGAGTGATTGGCACACAAGAGGGCTGTACCCATCAGCCGATTAATCCACTTATGACTCAGATGCCGTGAGGAGATGAGGTCTCATTGGAGGGATGGGTCGCTGGGCGTATCACGTCAGAGGCTATATTTCCCTCTGACTCCTTCCTTTTCTTTGCCTCCTGCCTGCCTTGTGGTGAATAGATTTTTACAGCATGCCTTCCATTGCTGTTTCTGTGTTGGAGCAGCCAAACAACCATGGACTCACACCTCTGAAACTGTGAGTCAAAACAAATCTCTCATCTTTTAACTTGTGAGTGAGACCAAGCAGTAGGAAAATGGCTCATGCAAAACTTTCTGCAAATATTCTAGTAAAATTATTTTTCCTCTTAAAATATAACCTGAATATTCTCTGACCAACTATGAGGAATATTCATTCTTACCCATCCACTGTGGCTAGAGAAACACCGTGGTGATGGATCCATAACTGTATTTACTGAAGCAGTAGCTGTGTCCTAGAGGCATAATCCCACCTAGGTCTCCCATTCAGTGCCTGCAGTAGGTAATCTCATCCACCTTCCATGAAAACGTGTGACAGGAGAGGAACAGAAGGGTTGAAAATGACCACAAGGCTCACCAAAGCAAACCTAGTGTATGTTTTGTGGCACTCACGGCTGACTCATTAGCACAACATCTTATGCAATCTGCACCTCAGTTTCCACAGCACCTATTTGACTGCTATAGATCAAAGATGAGTGACCTACTAACTCCATAGTTGCTTTGTTTTTCCTTTATTAACCCCCTTTCGTTCTCTCTCTGATATAAGCTTTAGGAATTCCGCAAGATCAATATAAGATAAAGAGACAAGAATTGTTTGCAGAAGGAAGCTTTCTGTAAAATAAATGGGACAGAAAAAGTCCCGAAGCTGAGGTCAATTGTTTGTCCTGACATCTGTCCTGTCACCGAACAGCCAGAGCACGCTGGCAGATTATGGAAGCTGCCTCAGTGTTCCCAGGTTTCTAAACTCCTGTGATATTTGAAACAAACACCTGTAAGGCATTTTACAAAACCAAATGAGTGTGATAGTGAGTGTCATGTGGGATAACAGAGCATATTGGGGGCAAAATGGGAGAGGGGAAGAAGTTGTCGACATGAGATATATTTACACAAAATATTCAAGTTCATGGTACTAACCATTGAACCTCATATATACAAAGATATATAGATAGATACATAGATACACAGATACACACACATACACACATACAAATACACGTCTATGTGTTACACATATATGTGATAGGGGTATCGTCTTTTGCCTTCAGAACTAAATCATCTCATACGACACTGTTGTCATTAAGCTAGATATCCGTTAGGGACCATATTGTAGCTGTTAACCCTAATTCTCCTGTTTAGAGTAAAGTGGAAGAAAAACACTTTATCTGGGCAATAAAAATTGCAACTAAGGGGCGGGACAAGGTTTCCTTGCAGATAGGTGCTGCCCCTCTAAAGTTATATTCTATAGAGATGCAGAGTAGCCAAAGTCATATGGGATCAAACTCTAGAAATTGTAGGGAGAAATTGTAGGGAGAAGTGTGAAGAAAGCTTGTGATCCTTGAAAGAGAAAGAGTCTGTCTGTTGACTTTCTTCCTGTGAAATGCAGTTATTCTACAGTCATTGAATTCTGAACGTACCTCCATACCTATTGTGTACATATTTGCTGAAACTCTTATGTTAAATTACATGCTTTTATTTTATTAACAGTATTATTTTAGGTAAATTTCTCAATAAATGTGCAACATATAAACACGTAGAAGATTGATGCCTCCTGGTCAGAGTACTTAGACAGTGCTACGGGGACAAATAACAGAGTCATAAGAATCTTGCTAGGAGAAAATCATAAAGTGAGGAATGATGGCCTGAAATGGCCAAAAAATTCTAGTATTTACTTTGCCCATAGCCTTTCATATGACCTTATTTAATCCTCATAACAACCATATGACATATACATCATGGGTCTCACTTTTCCTGTTGAGATATTAAGACTCAAGGAGTTTTCCTGTTCCACAGAAAGAAGAGGCAAAGCAAAATGCCCTCTGTAATACTGAAGAAAAAGAGAACTACATCTTTACACATGTTTTATGTCTTTTAATTTTCATTAAAAATGTGCTCTTATATCTAAACATCTTTGTCAAACAAGGTGCATTTGATTGTATTATTTATTCCAGCAATTTAGGCAAAGGAACTAGAGTGGAAAGGACCATAGTTATAAGTGGGGATGGTTCTTATTAGAACTGCACATGGTATCCTTGCTAGAACTTTCACAGGAAGGAGTGGTCCTAGGTGAAGCTGGAGAAATGGGGCAGGAAGGGGTCGGTTCTTGCAGTCACTTTTAAGAGATATTCTTATGGTTGACTGTACATGTAATGGGCTTCTGTGAGTATTTAAAGACAGAGAGTCAATTCTGCCTAAGGCGTGAGTACGTTGTTTCTGAGCTACAATAAGCCACATAAGATGAACAAAATGTGCATTTGGAGAGAGAAATACAATGGCCCTGGTAACACAAGACAAGAGGGGGAAAAAGGCAAAATGTTTCAGTTCTACACATTGAATTTTATTTTTATACATAGTTTCTGTGTGTATAGGTACTTACACGTGTAATAGTACTGAAATCTTCATTCACAAGTAAATGCAGACTTTATTTTGATAGATATTTGTTATAATTTTAGATCTCTTAGCAAGTTTACAAAGAAAAATTGCAGGTAGAACACCTGGTGGATACTGTAAAAATATCTTGTGCCTGAGAGACCCAGGTGACCAGGCCATTGTGTTCCTATCCAGTGTGTTTAGCTGAATCCTCAGGAGCCTGGGCATTTGTGGGTGTCTAGATAGATGGTGTTAATTTCAGGTTGCAAAATCCAGTTATGCCGGCCTGAACTCTGCAAACAAGGTCAGACATTTGTCCAAGCTGTTTTCCTCCAGGAAAACATGTGCTTGTTTACTCTATCTGCCTTCTTCTCCTCTGTATTATTAGACTATTTATGTGAATTTTACACACAATAAAAAAACATGCTAAATAGTCTCGTGTTTACATTTCCTATGGATTCCAACAGGAAGATCAGAGAACTCTAGGCTAGAAAGCATACATAACATAAGGTATAGCTGAAGTTTATACGTGTTTATGAAAACTGGTCAGGCTGGCATGTAAGCTTTTTAATATCTTATTCTAGTAAAACTTCTGCAATGGAGAGACGTATTTAAAAGCCAAATTTTTTTCACCTCTGATTGTTTTGTGAATAATTTGTGCTCACCTCCCCAAGGTTTTATTGTAATATAACAAAAGGGTAACTGACCTCTGCTCACTTAATTAAAATTAACCTACATTTCTTAAGCAAAAATTATGCACAAACTTATTGCAGATACTGTAGGGAAATACGGTCATTGACCTTCAAGAGTCATTTATTTCAATAAGACAATGTATTTTTAAAAAGAAAGGTTTAATAAAATTAAGGAGCAAGAAGTTACTACTAGGTAGCTGTAGAAAATTTGTTTTCTTCCCAGTCACTGTGTGACATCAAGCAGGAAACAGAAATGTAGAATGATCAAAAATTATGCCAAGGATTATGTTTACTAATTCTGACCTCACCAATACAGGAGCTGCCCGAGGGGATTCAAAAGTGGTGCCAAGGCATTGATTAGTCTTGAGCCATAACCAGCAATTGCACTTTTCATAAAGATAAAAAGTAAACAAAGGGAGCCATTTTTGAAAAAAAATGAATTTCTAAAGCAATGGCTCAAATGACATTATTTTTCTCACTTAAAAGACCCATGACTTCTTGCTGCCTGCTTGTTGAGTTTGATAGAGTAAAACCACCACTTTACCAGTCTTCCTGCTAAAGAGAGGTGACACAAGATTTAATAAATTGTGTTTTTTACTCATGAGCTAGGTGTAAATAAAGTTGCATACTTGAAAGACCATCTTCAGAAGTGGAATATTATGGACCAAGCAAAGGTGACTTGTCAGGAAGCACATACCTCACCTTTCTGGGATAAAATTAATGTGAAATACTCACAAAAAGAAAACAGTAGCACTAAATATCCAGGCTTCTTGGGCATTTTGTGAGCTCTAGCAGTACACAAGCCAACATTAAATCCTGAAGAAAGAACTGTGAGGTTTGTCCAGAGACTCTTAAGCTCCTTGATGATCTCTGTGTTACAAATTTTGTAGCATCTAAGACCAGGGACATAGATTTCATCCCTATAGATATGGCAGAACCATAGCTTCCAGCCTAATTCCACATCTGAGCACTAGGTGGCAGGGAAAGGACCAGAACTGTGGAGGATTTAGGATTCCGAACCTTAGTTTTGCAATTATACCAATAGACAAATGGAGTCCTGATCTACCACTCTAGTATCCATGATTGTGTAGTTGTGGCCTCTCCAATGACATCATCAGCGTGGGAGGCTCTAGTACTAGCTGCAGTGATTCATCATGGCAGGACAATCACTCTCAAGTGACATTGCAGTTTTCGTCCAGCGCTGATTGTCTAAAGCATCCCTTGTAGCTAGTTTCTAAGAAGCACTGCAAGAGTATATTTAGAGAAATTAGTCTCAGAAAAATTAGCAATCGCCTTCAAATGTCATGAGAAAAAAGTCTTATTAGCTAAAAAAAAAAAGTTAAATTTAAGGGAAGAAAATAACAGAGACACCAAAGAGACAGAAAGATTATCCAAACTAGTATTAATGTGAGCTAAGGTTGTTCAAGGCTGTACTGACCAAAGGAGAAGCAAATTTCAACAAGAAGGGGACATCTAAAGTGCCAAATGCTACTAATCATAGAGGAGGAACAAGGTGTGAACAAAAGCATTTAGCAAATGTTCATGAGTAAATTTCAGTACAGATATATAGTCATGAGCCATAAAAAGATGTTAAGAAATGAGGAATAAGAAAAAAAAAACAGAAAATGGGAGATAGGCAATAGGTCAAAAGAAGAGACTTCTGTGAAGATTTTTTTCTAACACAGAAATTATGAACGTGGCTTCTGAAGACAGATGGTATTTAGACAGTCAGAAGTTGTGCTGTCTATGAAATCACTTCAAGTTCAAGAGTTCGTGTATATATGGAAATTACAGGATCCAGTGATAGTTTCACTTGATTTAGACTAATTCTGTGGCTCTGTACCCTCATTCATGGGAATAACACTAGTGGTGCTTTCCCTTCCCTAACTTAAGTGTAGGAAATTACATTCTGACTAAGTCGCTTTGCTACGACCCTTCATACTTCATCTTCAAGCTGCTCCTGAGCTCACAAATCAAACAGTGCTATCTCTACAAAGCAGAATTAGCACACATCTTTTTCTTCCTCCCCAAGCTCTAGTCAAAACAAGTACGTCGAAAGTCAAGGATGGATAAATCGATGGGGGATTTTTCTGTTTCGTAGGAAATCACATTTCTAAGTTCCATTAGTGATCAAGATAAGAAATGGGAAGAAGTTAACTGAAAGTTTTATGTTTTTCTTACTTGAGATTCTGTAACTTTACAATCATATTATTTTCTAAATACAGAATTCAGCTAATAAATAAAATAAGAGATATAGAAAATTTAAGAATATTGTTAAGGTCATGAGAAAGGCATATTAAATTTTCAGCTCCAAATAACCAGATGTCACTGATCTTTTTTTTTTCAATTTGCATTTTTTTTTTGTTGTATTATGCAGCTGAACATGGTTTATTTACAAGACGCAAAGCCATCTTTTTCAGTTTGATCTCTCTATCTTTGAAAGATTTTTTACCATTTGGGATATTTCCATTTAGAAACCTGATGATCTACTAAGATCTAGGTAGTATGCATTTGAAGACCAGGCAACTTAGTGTTAAAAAATTGTCAGTTAAAAAATTGTCTCATTAGCTTTTTAAATTTTCACTTGTCTATATATCATCCAGAAACACACACACACACACACACACACACACACACACACACACACACAGAAAGAGAGAGAGAGAAACCTTATGAATCAGTATACAAGCTAGATTTGCATCCTATTAAGCAGAAAATGTTAAGGTTGTTTTCCATTTTCTGACTCAGACCCTTGGTTACAGCATTAGAAAGGTTCTCAGCACATACAGAGCCTGTAGATCTTCATTAGTCTGTTTCTGAGACTCTGACGACATTAGCTACAGCCAGTAATAGTTACATTCAGAGAACAGGCATATGGTCTAACTCACACCATCATTTTTTCTCATGTTTGAAGGATGCTGGGTTTTTAAGATACATGGCTATTCAGTCTATGGCTGTTTACTGTGCCAATTTGGAGGTCGCAGGCTCTTGGCATGCTAAAGCTGGTGCGTATGAATACATTATGGGACATTCTTGCACTAATAGAGATGAAAATAGCAGGGTCCAGATGGGACTGAGTTCATTGGGAAACATGAGAAGAGGGGCACCAACTATTCTTCGTGCTATCCTGATGCTCTAAAGGGCTGTTTCTACTAATGCTTACGTACTAAACATCAAACGTTCTTTCAAAGCGTCCATTTGAGGCGTTTTTAAAAGATTATATTCCAGGAAGAATTCTGGTCTCAAAAATTCAAAGCATTTGTTCTCTTGAGCTGATTACTGGATACCTGCACTTTCCCTGCAAAAATACCTTTCCGGTTTTACTGATCTTGGCCTTAAATACCGTTTCTGGATAATTTCCCCAGTTTGCTCCCATGCTCCCAGCCCTGCCTCAGCACATGCATATCACAGTGTATCAGTGAATACATCTACCTGTACACAGCATAGCATTTATTTTACCTCTGTTTCCTGATTTTATTTTTTTTTGTCTGAACATGAATTCCAGGAAGACAGTGGGCTTGGGCACTGCTGTTTCCCTCTTCCAGAATGGGACCTTGTGAGAACCGTTGTGGTGGGAGCAAAATGAAAATTTTCCTGTGTATTTATACCCACCTTACGTTAGTAAATATTTATAAATACATAAATTGAAGGGGAAGAGATTGCATGTGTCAGATTTGCAGGAAAACTGCGGAGCTCGCTGGGGGCATTCTGCTCTTCTTTTACCCTGTCACTTTTTGTCTCTCTCTCTTGGTTACTTGAGTGCATCCCTGACCACTGGCATTCAAGAGGAGACTGAGGACCAGGGGACCATCCATTTGTAGTCATGGACCTTCGCAGCTAAGTTGAATTGTATCTAATTATTAAATAATGAATCTCTATTTTATTCATATTGCTTTTATATTATTTGACTTATAGCAATAATTGAATTGTGATAAAATGCCATACGTTGACAATCTGATTTTGGGTCACCTACCAATTTTCCCAAAATTTCTGAAACTCTATCATTGTCACACTGAATTTTATAGCTGAGATAGAAAACAATAATCTATTGATAGGTTTATTTTGACCAATACGAATTAAAAATGTATTTAAACAGTAAACATTAGAAGTCAAGATTTACGTGTAAAAAATATAGCATTTTCAGTTCCTAATTCATCACAATAAGAGTTAGTTAGAACTAGGCTAAGAAGAGCTGTATGTTTGTTAACATGCAACAGTTCTCACCAATGTCTACTGATATATATATATATATATATATATATATATATATATATATATATATATATATCTGACTTTTTAAGGCATTTGAGTTTGTGACCACTCATCTAGGTAAAAGAAAAAGAAAAAAACTTTGAAAAAGAAAAATCTTCATATATAAAATGTGCTCCTCTGTGTTTTTTTCTTCAACATTGCACACACACACACAAAATATGTATATATATATATATATATATATATATATATATATATATTCCTATGAATGTCAAACTTCTTGTGTTTCAGAAGAACAAGACTACCACTAATCTAGAAAAAGAAATGTAACTATACACTTTCTAAAAATTCTAAGAGACTATGAAAGGAGAGGGAGAAAAGGAGAGAGAGAGAGAGAGAGAGAGAGAGAGAGACTGATATTATGGTACTATGAAGTATGAACTTGTAGATTAGATTACCAGAAAAACCTCCCCAAGAAGAAAATATTTGCAGCAGATCAAGATCTGAAGATTTATTATTGAGGTAGAGGCTTGACAAGAATAGATAGCTACAATAAAACTGAGTTTGGAACATCTAGGAGTAGGAAGACTACTGGCCTGGCAGGAACACAGTGAGCTGGGGAACATTGATAACAGACTATGTCAAACAGGTAGACATGGTGTGTATTATCCAAGTCTTCATGGGTGACAGCTGGCTAAGAATTCCTCCAATTTCACTGAGACTATAAAAATGAAGAAAAAAAGAAGCCCTCTTCTCTCTGTTTCTATGAAACTATAACTTGTAAAAATTATTTTTGAATAATCTACTATATTGAGTTTAACTAATGGAAGTCATATTGACATAAAACAGTAATTGGATGGGCACAGAGCTTGTTAGGTTTGCATATATTTCTATTTGGACTCACATTCTTCATTTCATTTCTTTCAAGATATGATAAAAGTTATTCAGTTCATGAATCTCAAGTAGTAAATTGTAGAAAAGTGGTATTTTAAATGATAATTTAAAATATCTAATATTTCCATTTTAACAGCCCAAAATTAATCTTGATTTGTTGTTGTTGTTATTGTTGAACAATTTTTGAATCCACAAAGGAGAGAAAAAAAACTCTAAAATTTGGCATGGACTTTGTGTATGGAGCACATATGTAGGAAAGCAGCCATTCCTAATGAAGGTAACACCATGTCACAAACAATCAGAGCTGAGCCTTCAAAATATTCCCTCTCGTGCCAGGACAATATTCAGCCACCAACACATTTTCTGCATTCTGCATAATGCACTGGCAATTAACCTTATAAACTTATTTTCTGAGCAACTCTCATAGTTGATAAATGTAGTTAAGGGCAAAATCCAGCAAGGGTATTGAATAACAATCAGTATATCCAAAATAAAAAATAACCCACATCTTCCTGAAATAAGATATGAATAGACTCTACCTCAGTAATTAATGTTGCTGCATTTTGCATGGAGATAGGATATTTTTCATTTTAAAGCTCAAGTGTTAATTTTCTTGAATAGATAAGCCAAAAACCTTGACTCTGCTGTAGGACCTTTGGCTTCTCCTTCTGTTTCAGTCTTGGGCACCTGCCAATGCACAAAATTTCTTTTTTTGGGTCTTCAAAGCAGGGTTGGGTCATAGCTAGTCACTGAAATTCACGTTGTGTTTAATCAAATCCAGATTAAAAGAAACTACAAAAATGCCAAATGCTATTCCTATTGGAGGAACATATGCCAAACATTCAACCAAAAGATGGGGAACCCTAAAAGCCTGTGTTATTAAAAACTAAAGATTAAAGCTATCAAAGGAGAATGAAGGATGGGGTCAAGCAGTGCCAAGCCCTGACATTTTACAACAGCCTTCTCAAGGCACAGTGATTGGAACTCTCCAAATAAGTCTGGACATTTAATTAGAAGGCTCATATTCCAGTTCATTTCTGCACCAGGTTGTGGTACAGTCTGAAAGTCCCCTTACATTTCTAAGAACCTCCATGTCTGCACAAAGTGAAGAAAGCCTCTTAAAATCCCTACGGTTCTATCCACATAGCCATATGACTTACAGAAGATTCAGTTTTTCTGAATTTCTTGGGAAAATGTGTCACATTTTTTTGAGACAGGGTCTCATTCTGTAGTCCAGACTTTTCCTGAACTCACACATTATGTAATCTAGGTTGGCATCAAACTTACAGTAATCCTCCTGTCTCAACTTCCCAAGTGTTGCTATTACAGGCTTGCAAACTACATCAAGCACATATGGTGCTAGAGAATTGAACCCAGGGTCTTTTCCTTGCTTTGCAAGTGCTTTAACCTCTGTGCTATTTTTCTCTATTTATATATAATATATTTTAACATATATAAATATATTTATTTATACCATATTTCTTAAGATGAGAAGTGTAGTGTGTGTGTACATTCCAGACTCATTTTCCATCTCATTTTAAGTCTTCTTTTTGTATTCCAGGGCATTAACTTATATATTGTTTCCAAAAATCTACTATTTTATTTCACTTTATCACCAACGTCTTATATTACCTGTGTAATGCACCAATTACTATCCATACTGAAAATCCCCATACAATCCACATTTCCTCTCTTTGAATTACCTTATATCAAGAGTGATTAGTTCATTTCTCTTAGCCCTACCCCTTCAAATCAAACCTATCTTCCCCTAATTTCAATTATGAATTGTATTTTATACAATATGAAAAGAGGCTTATGGTGCATTCTCCAAAATGTTATCTCTCTGTATATCTTATACATAGAAAATGATCAATATCAATGAACAAAATTAAAATATTTGGCCTTTGTGATACTGAAAGAACATACTCCTCATGTGCTTACTTTGGTTCCGTTTACTTTAATAAATAGTTTAAGAATGTGCCTAGGATTTACTTCAGTCATTTTAGCAATCTGTTTAACCATCATCAGCTACTATTTGATCATGCAGTATCAGGTATCATGGGAATTAAAGATGGAGCAAACACAATAGAAGGATGTCTTCCATATTCACAAGCGTGTCGCCTGACTGTAATGTGAACATTTTTATTTTCCTATTATCTTAAAATATAAGTAAACCTTTAAATTCTTTAATTTACAGCGAAAGATTTTTAAAGTTAATCAAATTATAAATAAAATAAATTAGTTTTGTAGATAACCCTTCTAACTATAGCTCAGTGATTTTAGGCAACACAATTTATGGAAATCCAAGTTGGCTCATAAAACATCTGCCTGTTAAAGTTCTAGGCTCTTTTTGTTTTAGTTCATAATTACTCAGCAAAAATCTGGTGTCTTGAGACTTTTTTTTAATTTTAAAGAATATGTTATCTTAATAGAGAGATTGGCACACAGATGTATACTCATAAAGACTTCTTTGGCTTACTACATAGGCACTAAAAATATTAGTTGTTAAGCATGAATTTTCAGCATGTTTTAAATAAAGAAGTTCTTTTAAATTTTATTGTGTACTTTTATGTTTGTTCATTCATTCTTTACATATTTATATATTGTTCTACTTAAAATATACTCTCAAGTCAGAGAAATTTAAAAATACTAATATTTAGAGCAGCATATGTATTCTTTTTCTCACGTGTGCTTGCTCACTCTCAGTCAATGTCTTAGTCACTTTCTTGTTTGTGGGACACAATGTCTGACATCTACAATGTAAAGGAGGAAAAGTTTAAATCATTCATAACTTCAGATGACCTTAGCCCATTCGTGAATAGCAGCAATGGTAGAAGGGCATGGTCAAGGTCTAGATAGAATAAAACTTCTCACCCCACAGTGGCCAGGAGAAAGAGAGTATGAGCAGAACCAGTGAGAAAAAGGTACCCTGACAACTCATTCCCCAGTGAACCACTCCTTTCAAATCATGTCTCAGTGACAGCCCTGTCCAAATACATGAGGCTCTGGGAAGAGAACCTAGTTCTAACTGTAGCATTTCATTCTGATCCCCAAAAGACTCACCTATGCAAATATTTTTGGCCCATTTCTAAGAGTTGCCAAATTCTTAATAGTTCCAGTTCATAACTCTTAAAAAGTGCAAGTAAAAAGTCTCTTCTGAGACCCAAGAAAAACTCCTAGCTGTGTTCCCTTGTTAAAAAGCCATAGAGAGTTTACACAGTTCCTACATACAGTTTCATAGAGTAAACATTCCCTTCATTAAAAAATGGAGGACTGGAAAGAAAGAAATTGAGCAGAAACATAATCAAAATCCATCAAGCAAATACCACCAAATCCTGGAGATCCATTAAGTCATGTAACTCTCCATCCAGCACCCGAGGTTAGCTTTGGTGAAGTGTAAATTACAAAGGCTTTGAGGGACTGCCCACGTGTCATTGCCTCTGATTATAACCTTCATGGTTTCTTTTGGGCTGTGGCTTTTTCTCGCATCAAACAATCCATGTTCCTAGGATTTTTAATTTTGAGAGTCTCTGCTGTACTTTCACGTTCACTTTCACAGCTTTCCACACTGCCCTCTCAGCAGTACGCTCCCTGGCCTCCAAGATTTCCTTCAGAAATCTGGGAGAAAATTTCCCTGACCTAGCTGGAGAAATCCACCCAGGTCATAGAAAGTAAAGGCGGGGGATCAGTGGCACAAGCAAGAAAGGTATATCCTTTCAGATCTTACCCCAATGATCTGTCCCCTGAGAACATTTAATGTTCTTGGGGGATATTTTACATCAAAACTATGGTAGTAGCATTGATCTCTCTCTTCTTTGTGATGTTTCCGGTTGAATACCAGGCCTTTTTCTTTACACTTTCATGCCATTGATGACTGATTGTGTTTTATGATTTCCATATCCCTCTCACACAATGAGAATAATCATAGGTGTTAGAGATATGTTTCTCTGTCATAGCCAACAGACACAGAGCTAAATATGTACAGTATACTTAAGGAATGCTTGTTCAGTGAATGAATAAGTGGATAAATAGGTGGATGAATAAATGGTTTCATAATGGAATAAATAATGGTAGAAATAAAAGACTAGTTATACATATAAGGTGGATTAAGTATGTAGGAACTGACTAACAAGCTCGTAATACATTCCATTGTTTGTTCTCAGTACTTTAGGCAGGTTTCTCTCCTAATTTTGAAGCCTCACACAAATTGTTTCACATTGGCCAAATACAGAAAAGTGCATATCCAGTTAAATGGTAATTAAAAATATAACAAAAATATAACTGATTGGAAAATAAGATTAATATATTAATTTTAAGAAAATGTTGGTAAGGCAGAAATTGAAGTAATTTTAGCTAGTTTCAAAACTTTTTTGAAAACATTTCAAAACAATTTAAATAGTCAAGTACTTGGGAATGCAGCAATAAATCAAGCAAACAAACCAAAAACCACCACCACCACCAACAAAACGGAGCAATAACAGAACTAAACAGAAAATTCTAAACGGACACCTTCTTTGCTATAGACTACTCAGGAAAGTGATGCTTATCATAGAAAACACTCAAATATCTAGAAGTATAAAAAGACTAAATTGGATCCTCTAAATAACTTCAAGTTTATAAACTGTCAGATATATAATACAAAATGGAAAAAGATGATGTATTTTTAAAGAAAAATAAGGACTTATTACGATAGACTAATATGCAGTAAAGTAAGCTAGTTTTATGTTCTCATTGAAAGAAAAAATAAACACCAAGAAATCCACACAAATACGTCAACCAGATTTGTCATGATGTTGGACACCAGGCAACGAACAGAACATGATACTTGGTCGACAAGGAATAAAGTGAACCCTCTCGCTGCCCCAGTTACTGCCTCTAGCAAATATTCATGTTTCTCTGCAGGGAGAGAAATGCAGGAAAAGCTTAACTGTCTCTTGAGTGAAGGAAATAAAGTTTGGCAACTGCAGAAAACAAATTTTGAAGAGTTCAAAGGGCAAAAGTTTGAACACCTACAAGTTCTCTGATGAAATGTCTAGATATATTCACCTTTCGCATTAAAATCTCTCAATGGGTACTAATCTGAGTATGAGCCAATAAACTCTAGCAAGATTGGAGAGAAGAATTGTTGGAATCCAAGTACACCCAAGACTAGTTATACTTAATCAATAAACGAAGTGGAAAACATAAGAATTTGTAGCTATTACGTAAAATATCTAAGAGAACTCTGATTCACTGTGAAAATAAACTTAGCCATAGGATATAAAAGCTTTAGTCTCACTTACAAGACTGGAAAGAAAACTTTAAAAAAAATTGTTTCCAAGTAAATTACATGTGTCTCAGAATAAAATCCCAGAATATTTCTAGAAATAAAAACATTCATTACCCTATGTGGAAGATTCATAATCACTAGAACCCAATTTAAAAAGCCAAAAATTATGTTTTAATCTTGAGAGAAAAACATCAATTATTTCAAATTGACCTAGAAAGAACAGAGATGATAAAATTAGTACAGCAGAACAGCAAAACAGCTATTATGCAATTATTTCATACATTCAAATATCAGAGCAAAAATTGAACATGGCAAGCAGAGACAAGATTTAAGCATCTAAATTGATCTTCTAGAGCTTAAAAATTGCAGTATTTGAATTATAAAATATATTTAATTAGAATAGAATATTAGCTAGCATACAAATAGTTAATGAACTTGACATATTAATAGAAAATACTCAGAAAGAATCACAAAGAAGATTAAAAATCATAAAAAGACAGAATAGCAGTGAATTGCACAACAAATGCAACGAGCCAAATGTCTTTGCAATCAGTATACATAAATGGAGAGAATTAATTGGACAAAAAATACTAGGAAAAAAAGACAAAATGTTTCTGAAAAAACGTAAGAATCCAAATATCCTTACCCCCAAGAATTAAGAACTATCTGAAAGCAACTGCAAAAACAAACAAACAAACAAACAAACAAACAAACAAACATACCAAAAAACCTCTCTTTAAACTGGTGTTAAAAAAGTCATAAAAATATCTGGAGAAAAAAGACTAATCATATACATGAATGATGATTCATCTTTCTTTTTGGCAGACAACACAATCTCAAACATAAGGAAACAATGCCATTCAAGGAATAAAAGGAATAAAACAAGGAATAAAACCCTATTTTAGGGTAAGTGTAAAAACCCTATCCTCAAGGAGGTTACCCTTCAAAAACGAAAAGTAAATAAAGATATCTTATAAGTATACAGCTTAAATAACTCATCAAATTTGAACCTCAAAGCCAGAATTAATGAAGAAAGCCCTTCAGAAATAAAAGAAAACTAACACCATATGATATTCTAAATTCAGGAAGGATTGAAGAGCATTAAAAAGGATAAGAATATGAATAAATAGGAAATAATTTGCTTTTTATTATTTGCTTTAAAAAGTGGAAGTCTGAATACAATTTAACAATACATTTCCTCTGGATGGCATAGGACATGTGAAAATAATTTTTTCTCATTTTATTGATAGGTATAAATGCAAAATTTAAAGTTTACATTGATCTTGAGCATTCTGTGCACATACATAGCATGGCAAAGTTACAAGACCTTCCCCTCTCTGATTCTGCCCCACCCCCAGTTTCTATTATTTTCCACAGAGTGTTTTCACATGCTCCTTCCATTCACAAATGCATAACTTCACCCACTGCGAACATTTCCCTCCAGAGTGGCATGTTAGGTGCCGCTGATGCACCTGCATGAACACATCACATCACCTGCCTCCATCGTCCCTATCCTTCCCGAGGTGTCAATCACGATTATGAATGTTATGCTGGCTTAAAGAAGCACAGAATAAATTGCATCACTTTTACGGTTTCTCTGCCCTCCAGATCACCTACGTTCTGCTTATTCACCCTCACTGCCCACTATTGGCTGGCAACCTTGATCGTTTGATGTCTCCATGAATATGCCTTCCATTGAACGTCATACACTTGAGGTTTCATAGTACACGACCTGTCAGATATTTTTCTTTGTCTCAAAAATAACCTCCTTGATTTACACTCTTGAAATCTCCTTGACTCAATAATACTCTTGTCTGAAGTTATCTCATATATATTATCCATTCCACTACTGAAGATACTATGCTTCCCTCATAAGAGAAGCAATTAGGATTAAAGATGTTATAAAAGTCCACTTGCAAAATTTTTCACTTTATGTGATTAATGGTAATTCCTTTGAGAATGTAATTGCTAGATTATGTCGCATGACTATATTTGGTTTTGGAAAAAAGAACAAAAATGTCTATCATAGAGACTGTACCATTTTACACTCTCTCCAGAAGTGAAGAATGGTCACTGGCATCTAGTCTCCTCAATAACGTTTGCTGTTGTCAATGTTTTAAATTTTGACCATAAGAGCCATTTATTGTGATATCTTATAGGTATTATAACTTGTATTTCTAAAGGGCATACACTACAGAACACATTTATATGCTAGCTTGTCATATGTAAATCTCCTTTGGTGAAGAAAATAGGGTGTGGGTTATACCAAGAGTGGAAAGAAGGGGAAAGAGAAGTAGAAATGGTCGAGTTGCAGTATGCATATGCATCAATTCATCAATTTGAATGTAATTATTATGTATCACTAATGCATAGCAATAAACATATTTTTTGAAAAAATAAATACAGCTCTTTGACAACTTAAAAAAAAAACCTTTGACCCGATTTTTAATTGTTTTCTTACTGATGAGTTTAAATGAACTCTGTATATTCTGGGTAACTCTTTTATCAGCTACTCTCCAAATGTTTTTCTCCCAGTCTGTGATGATTTTCTTTTAATATTGCCACGAAGCAAACATTATTGCTTTTGATAAAGTCTAGCTTGTTAATTGGTCTTCTCATGTGTCCTGCCTTTGGTATTACAACTAAAATGTAAATGCTAGATCCAACATCATCATTACTTACTCTTATTTTTTCTACAATACTTTTACAAATTTACATTTAATTGGGATGATGATTACTATTGAGTTAATTTTTGTGTAGGTGCAAAGTTTGACATTAAATTCTTGTATTTGTGTGTGTGTATGTGTATGTGTGTGTGCGTGTGTGTGAATATCTACTTGCGTTATCACTATTTATTTAAAGATTATATTTCTTCACTATGTTGCTTTTGCTCTTTTCTCAAATATCAATTGATTATGTTTATCTGAATGTAATTTTGGAATCTACTTTTAGAATTCTTTTATCATTACCACTTTATTTTGATTACTGCACTTTACAGTAAGTTTGTGTTTATATCAGTTCTCTGAATATATTTTTATTTCTTTGTGTTGTGTTTTCTATTTAGGTCAGTCGCTTTTATATAAAATTTCAATATAACTTCAATGATATATCTAAAAAGTTTCTGCTAAATTATGATTAAGTTGAATCTGTTGATCTAATAGAAAAAAAAACAATAGTGAGTTTTCATTTGTGAGTACACACTCTCTATTTATTTACTTCATTATCTTGCATGATTTTTAATTGTCCCAAAATTAGTCTTTTATATATTTTACTCATAAGAGAAAGACTAAAACACTTTGGTTTGGAGGTTGTAATGATAACGGTACTGTGTTTTAAATGTTCTTTAAATGGTGTGTAGAAATAAGACTTGATTTTGCATATTGAACTTGCAATCCATACAATGCCATGATCACTTTGTTGATACTCCTTTTTCTCGATTTTGTGACTAACTCCACATATATAATAGTATAATATATGATCTACAGTTTAATTTTTTGTTCAGTCAGTTACTTAGTTACCTAGCCATTTCTACAGTGCTGGCGATTGAATCCAGTCCTCACATTTGCTGGGCAAGCTCACTACCACTGTGCAACATCTAGCAAAACTTAAATCTTCTTTCACAATCTGTATTATTTTTATTTATTTTTCTTATCCTATTGCAGTAGCTAATATTTCTTACATGATGCTGAAAAGGAGTGGAATGAGGAGGCATCCCTATATTACTCTCCCTATTAGTGGGAAATCACTTTTTCATAAGCAAGTACAATATTAGGTTTGGATTTTATCATGAACTGTTGAAAGTTACGAAATGCTTTTTCTTAATCTGCTAACTATATAATTTTTCTTCTTCAGCTTATTTGTTTGATGTACAACTTAACTGACTTTTAAACAGTGAGTTAACCATACATTACTGAGAAAATCTCTACTTGGTCAGTGTAGGATTGTCTTTAACAATTTTACAGATTTGATTTGCTACTATTTTGTTGAGGGTCGTTATGGTTTGTTCATGTTAAATTTCATGTTGAAACATGTTTGCCAATGTATTGTTGGAAGATGAGACTTATCTGAAAATCTGCAACTTTTTCATGGCACTAAGTTCTTCATCTTGCTGAACTAGTTATGTTACCATAAAAAATTGTTATATAGCAAAACTGAATTATTCCTCAGTCCTTATCACAAACACGCCTCTATTACACACGAGCTCACTTGTTTTTATCTCTTTCAGAATGAAATCTTCACCAGAAGCCAACTGAATGTCATGATTTTGGGCTTCCAGACTATGAGTTGAAATAAATCTTTCCTTTACGAATTATCCAGCCTCAAATATGTTGCTATAAGGACAGAAATTAAATCAACAGAAAATTTTACAACTCTCTTCATAATAAAATCGGAACTCTAATTCTTTTCTAACACATTGTGTGATGTAAATATTAAGATGACGATGGCCTTAAAGAGTGATTTAAAAAGTATTCTGTTGGCTTCTGTTTTAAACAAATTGCACAAAATTGGCAGATTTTATTGCTTCAATACATTGTAGAATTCACCATTGAACTTTTAAAGTTATTTATTTATTTATTTATTTATTTAATTTTGGATGCACATTATCACTCTGTAGGCCTGGCTAGTCTTGAACTCAGTATATAGCTCAGACTGGCCTCAAACTCCCAGCAATTCTCTTGCCTCCACCTCTCAAGTACTGAGATTACAGGTGTGTGCCACCACTCAATACTGAACTTATGCAGACTTGGTGATATTACCTATGGAAGTGTTTTAATCAGTTTATATTGATTTAACAGTGTACCTTTGTGTGGGTAGTTTGTAACTAAACAGTATTCATTTCTCATGAACATGTAAGATGAAACGAAAGTCTAAGATTAATTTGCCAGCAGACTTTCTTTCTAGTAAGGTCTCATTTTCCCTTAGAATTTTTTCCTGAGTCCATACATAGTTTAAGGAGCAATGCATTTCTCTGGATAATCCTCTTGAATAAGGGTTTAATCCCATTCATAATGAATTTTCCCACATGACAAAATCACCTCTCAAATGCCTCACCAATAACAGATCAGTTTTTCAACATATTTATAATGATTTGTATGATGTATTCAGCTCCTGTCCTTCAAAATCTTTCTTTCTTTTATACGTAAATTACAGCCAATCCATCGAAATAGTGCAAAAATCTCTTGTTTTAACATCAACACAATTCTGAAGCCTACAGTTCCACATAAATACTATCTACATCAGGCATTGGTGAAACTCTCTAGCATTGAACTTGTAAAATAAATAAGTTACAGAATTAAAAATTATAATGATGTGACAGGCATTCAGAAGCACAAGGTGAAACATCGAATGGTCTCTGATAAGAGAGTCCCAGAGCACAATTCCTATGGAACTTAAAAAACAAAGTGAAACAGGGGAGTCAGGTAGTGGAGGAGGGAGGGAGGGAAGGATAGAGGGAGGGACAGAAGGAGAGTGGGAAAGCCCTTGTCACCTTGGCAAGATACATACGTGCATAAAAGGCTCAACTCCATTGTAAACCTTAAATTTTGCGCGTATACATATCAATAAAATGGGGGAAAAGACATTCCCATTCCAGAAAGAAGAAATAGAAAAAAATGTCAGCAGTAAAATGCCCCATGTATGTAGGAAACCTGTTAAAGCAAACACATTAAATCTTAAGTCTCAAAAATAATCTCTGATTCAATGGAGTGTGTCCTAGACTTACAAGGATGGTCTTTCAAAGTTCAGATAGCGCCATCCTTCAAAGTCAAGTAGAGATAGCCACATGCCCTCAGCTCATATATTCTGTGCTCAGGACGTAGCTGGCATCAGGACAACCCCAAAGCTTTTCACTTGTTCCTTTAGCAGGTGGAGCCAGGTCATCTGACTCTGTGCCTGAGCCAATTAGGGTCACAACAATCACTGTATTAGAATGGAACTTTAAAGTCACTCTTCTAGTCCCCAGCACAGTGGGCCAGTAACGGCAGGGTAGCCTCATTGATTTCTAAAGCAGCTTGTCATTTAGTCTTTTCTTGATTAAAAACACCCGGGTTTTGTTCATGCTATTTTAATCTAATTTCTTCATCAGACAATTACTGTGCTTCCTGAGCACATTCTATCATTTTTCTCTATTAGTAATAACCTGAAGATTTTTCAATTTGTTAAAGTTTCTGCTTCTCTTTTCATTAAAATGTCTTTTAAATTAACTTGGCTCTTCTCATATATTATTGTATGTGTTAGGAGTCCAACCATGAGTCAACCTCATTGTTTAGAAAATTCTACATCCAAACATTCAATAAATACATCTCAAGATCTACCTTCTGCAAAACACTAGGGCATAAGTGTGATTCTGTAGATTTTTTTTTCCTTTGTAACTTTATTACAAGGATTACCTTTGCTCTGGTTTTTAATAACAAGTTTCTCATTTGTGTTTGAGAAGAATTTCCTACTATTTACTGTTAGAACTTGAATTCCCGCAAGCTGGATTCTCAGGTGTGCACGGGGTTTCTTTCCATGACTGTGACTCTGCAGAATTCGTAATGGTTTTACCTGTCCCTGTGTCACCTTCACCCCTACTCCTGCTGGCAAGGGCTCTCAGTGGTTTCTGGTCTCGCGTGGAGGGATTCCTGTATCTGTTTGTCTGTCTCTCCATCAAGATGATTTTTTTTTCATCTTTTCTTTCTTAGGTTTTTTTTTTTTTTTTTTTTTTTTTTTTTTTTTTTTTTTTTTTTTTTTTTTTTTTTTTTTTTTTTTTTTTTTTTTTTTTTTTTTTTTTTACTGTGTAGGCCAGACTAGCCTTGGACTTGACAATCTTTCTGCCCCTGCCCCATTTTGTTGCAGATACCTGTCTCTTCCTGGATTTTATATTTTGTATGATTGCTCCTAAAGATATATTTCAGTATAGATCATGAAAATTCAAAAGATAACAATTTATACTAAATGAAGAATAGTTTTAGTTTCTAGGGAATATTCACCTGTTTTTTACCTTTATTTAGGATAGAGTGTTGTATTTACATATCCTAATTCATTTTAAACAAATTTCTTTTGCCAAACTAAATACTTCATGTAAGCTATTTTAGTTTAAGTCATGAAAAAGTCACAATCCATAGGCACCACTGTCCCCAAAGCCACTCCTTGCTGGATTTACCTGCATTAACCCTTTCCACCAACTAAGCAACTCTGAAAGTTGCAATCATGTCAACTGTGTCATTGTTCCTAAGCACTACTGATGCTATGCTGTTGGTAAGGAGAGCCTGACACATAGGTGACACTCTAAATAGTCTTCATTAGGTGAATTCCTAGCCTGGTTTTCTGCTTTATCTGAGGCAAGGTTGGTTTAGATGTCACTGTGACTTTTTTCTGTTTTCATTTATTTATTTGTTTTCTTACTAGATTAATATTAAAACTCATTGAACTGAGCTGAGGTCTTATGCTTTTAGACATCTATTGTTGAGTTCAGAAATTTTAATTTTTGCTTGGCTTTTGAGAAATTTCAATTTTCTCTTTCTTATTGTAACAGATAATGTGATTAATTTAAAAAATAGAATAATATAACACTGTTCCAAGTGTTATTAGAATGGACGTTTATAATGTAGAAAAATGTTTTAATATGATTCAATTAAAAGTGTGTACTTCTTGATGCTATAAAATATATTTAATAGTTATGTGTGATGCTATGCATCCTTTGTTCCAGTTACTCAGGAGGCTGGGGTGGAAGCATTCCTTAAGAGCCAGAGTTCAAGACAAATCTGCATACCAAAGAAACTCCAACTCAAAAACCAGGCTAGACCAAGACAAAAACTTAGCAAACCTGATAGATGAGAAAAATATTGATAATAGTCATTTTTAGGATAAAATACTGGTTATAGCAATTCTATTTTAGCACAAGTGAATACTCTCATTTTTAAACACTGAAAATGTGATGCAGATATAAACTTTTAAAACAAAAATAAAAAGAAATAAGATCCAAATTATTTTTCCCCTCATTTTATTGATATGTATACATGCAAAATTCAAGGTTTACAATGGAGTTGAGCATTTTGTACACGTAGGTATCTTGTCAAGGTGACAAGGGCTTTCCCACTCTCCTTTGGTCCCTCCCCCTACCCATCCCTCCCTCCCTCCCCCCCACCCTACTCCCCTCTTTCACTTTGTCTTTCCTCTTAAGTTTCATGGGTGTTGTGATCTGGGTCTCTCGTACCAGAGAGACCATTCGGTGTTTCACCTTCTGCTTCTGACTTACTTCACTAAGCATGATGTTCTCTACTTTCTTCCATTTCCCTGCAAAAGCCTCCACACTATTGGACTTTATAGATGCATAGTATTCCATTGTGTATAAATGCCACAGTTTGTGTATCCACTGGTCTGTTGATGGGTATTTTGGTGCCTTCCATATTTTTGCTATTGTTAGTTGTGCTGCTATGAACATGGGTATACATATATCTCTGTTATGTGTCGTTTTGGTCTCTTTTGGATATATTTCCAGGAGGGGCGTCGCTGGATCTAAGGGGATATTTATTTCTAGTCTTTGAAGAGCTCTCCATACTGTTTTTCCAAGTGGTTGTACAAATTTCCATTCCCACCAGCAGTGCAGGAGGGTTCCTTTCTCCCCGCAGCCTTGCCAGCCAGCACTGATTGCTATTTGAATTGTTGATGTAGGCCATTCTCTCTGGGGTGAGATGGTATCTTAGCGTTGTTTTGATTTGCATTTCTCTTGTGGCTTATTTTTGACATTATTTGTTTCCCTAGAGGACTCTGAAATGTATGCATTTGTTTTTAATTGTCTTCTCTATAATAAACCACACATTGTTAATTAGAACAACCAACTAAAACCCATCAAACTAAAATACAATGCACTTACATTGTGTTTATCCCTGCAAAAGACGAATTCATTGACTGATTCAGAATTTTTCTTACCATCTGATAGAAAACCAGGATAAACTGAGTGCTCATGGTCTGTGTTTTCCCTGGATTTTACAAACTGAATTATACCTCTCTGGGAAAGATCTATGTAGTCTTTAAATAACTGAATGTTGTGATATATGCGATGTTGCGAATTTATTTACCTTCTATTATATATATTTTCACCTCTCTAACGGCTGGAGACCACATTCCCCTTTGTCTGCTTGCCTATGCTTTTTGCACTAACATATGGGTAGTGTTTACTCACACGCTGTGTGTCATTCTGCCGTGACAGTGGGTAGGCCACTGGGGTGAGGCCTTCTCACTTGCCACCCCTTCTCACTCATTCATTAGATACACAAAATATTCAGACATTGTGCAGCAAAAGTATTTTGATACTGTAAACATTTATTTACTTCCTTGATCGCGCTCTCTGCCTTTCTTTTTATTTCCTTTTTCAGTTTAGGAATTTTTGTGTTCCTTTGTAAGACATCAACATTTATAGCCACACTCTTTAAAATGCCATAGAACTACATATCCATTTATATGTGCAATGCGGTTATGGGACTGCACACACACCCAGGTTTTAGTGTTTAAATAGAATCACCTCTCGCAGTTGAAAAGAAAGAAACTATGCTAATATACAGATTTGAAGTTTCACCTACCATTTTATACTAATTTGTTTCAAACTGGTTTGACCTTCTCTGAATTGTGCAGTACTCGCACATCTCATTACCCCGGGGGCTAAATATACATTCCTGTTATATTCCTGACAAAGTCATCATTTGATGAAAGGCAAGATGCCTTAAAAAAAAAAACCGTGAAATAATTGATATCCTACAAAGCCTTCCATTCTACAGCTGCTCTGCTAAGTAAGTATTAAATCCAGGAAGAAAGAAACCATCAATATGCTTTTCCAAATAAATGAAGCTACATAACAGTTTTAATGGCGCCACAAAGAGTAATTGAGATTTAGTATCACATTATGGTTTGAACTTTTATTGACTTTCTCTCATCATAAACCAGCAGAGATATTTCTTCGTGATGTTCAAATATGCATCTTCTTTTTCTTTTTCTTTCTTTTTCAAATTTTTTATTTCACTCTGTGCACTGATTTTATTGTTACAAACAATACATCGGTAGCATTTATGTTATTGAAATTTCTTTAGCTTTAACAAATAAACCTGTAATCTGCCACTCTTTCAACACAAAGGCTGAAAGAATGTCACTGCTTTGATTTGAAAATCTTAGAATTATGTCTTATTTATGCAATATGAACAGAGGTCATTTCCTTCCTAGAGCTATGAGTATGTATAAATTAGTGTAAGCTCAGAATTGTGTCATGAATCAAACTGATAAATGGAGATCTTTAATAGAAAGCTGAGACTTGGCTCAGAAATTCAGGTCGAGCTTTTCTATAAAACAAACAAACAAGCAAAAATACTTTCTAAAACCCGTATAAAACTGTAACAACATTTTAATCATGAATTCTTACTGCATTTTTTCCAATAAAAGCTGAAATATAAACTTTTATTTCAGATCAAATTTTTAGCACTTCCATTTTTCCTTTGCATCCAAAGAGTTAGCATAAGTCCACATGGTAAGAAAGATCAGAACTGTGCAATCTTGTTTGGAATTCCTACTTAACCACAGATTAACATTGTGATATTGAGAAATTCTAGTATTTACTAATTTTAGTTTTCTATCTGTAATACAAACTTTTCAGTTTTTTGGAAACTGACTGAAAAGGCAATATTGAGAAAATAGAAAGCATGATGTAGATATGTGATATAGTATGTTTAACTTTCCTGTAGACAGATTTGTTTCAAGTTAACTATGATTTTTGAGGATGGTGAAAATAAAGGTTTACATTATTAATTATGCCAGCCAGTTGTCTAATCACTCCAGGTATTTGGGAATCCCACCCTCTGAGGCCACTATTCCTTGCCTGGTTTATATGAATGAGTCCTGTGATTCACTCAGACTCTAAAATTAAGTCTTCAAACTAAAAAGTTGGCTATGGTAGCAGCAGTGACTTCCTTCCTCATTGCTGATACTCTGAAGTTTCTCAGAAATCCTGCTACACAAATGTTGCTCTAAAAAAATTTTAGTCAATTTATTCTCTTATATTTTTATATTTACATTCTAACACTCTCTCTATACCCATCCTCCCTCCCACAGTTACACACTTTGCATGAATCATTAATATTTTGTTAGCACTTAGACATCATGTTACATGCCACATACCTTTTAGAATGCAGTCTTACAGGCTCACTATATGTTTTCCAACATTTGTAGAGTTGAGTCCATGTGCAGAATTAAGCCAAATATAGACATGTCCACCACAGCTACTAAATGAATAGAAATGTAAATAGATGAATCTTCCATAATGTATTACTATTTCAGAATTAGTATGGCCTCAGCTACTAAACAAAGGGAACAAGTTTGGCTGCAACTGGAGATGGTGGAGTGTTTCATCTGACAAGTAACCATCAAACAATTACTGAAAATTTGTTCACAGCCTAAGCACTAAGCTCTTTAAGACATCAATGTACGGTATTGTGGGGTGATATCTAAGATGGCGCCTGCCAGAAGTCCCCAGGCAACCACCTCGGGTGTTTACCAAGGAAGATGATTGGGCCAAGCTGTTTCCACCGTTGTGGACTGGGCATGACCCCAATACTATTGCTACAAGCACCAGGTGCCTGCCTGCATGGACATCTCGCTGATTGGCTTAACACCCACTTACGTAGAAACCACTTCCAATCGCCTGCTCTTCCCTCCTTACCATGTTCTCCCTCTACCCCATATAAACTTCTGTACTTCCTGAATAAAGAGACTTCCTGCTTCGACAGACTCCTGGCTGGGTCTGGTACTCTTGGGACAAGGGGGCCCAGCCACATGCTCACCTTTCCTCTCTCCAGCCCTGTGTGGTGGTAAGACCCCCACACAGTATGAAAAGTAGCTCTTGACATCAAAAAGTTGATATAATCGTATATAAATAAATTGCATTAATTATCTAGAATTTTAGGATCCCAGTTCATTCTTAAGTGGGTATTAAGATGTCACATTAGATTTGTTCTCCAGCCCTTGGATAGTGCAATGCCCCTGATTACAGTCATTTGAAATTAGAGCTCTCTAATGTATAAACTATAATCCTTCTTAGCACCAATGAGAATTCAAGTACCTATTGCTTCTAGAAATATAAAATATTTGGGCTTGAATGACGTAACTAAGTAAATGTGATTGAAGATAAGTAATTTACAAAATTTACCATATTAATAAATAATTGGCACTCATATGTTTGGGGGATTCCATCTATCAGTGATGTGCCAGATCAGTTCTGGCTCCAATCCCAAGTGTCACTCTGCTGTCAGGATATGACAGTCACCAGTGTTAGATATTCCTTCCAAGAGCAAATTATTTCCAGCAATAAAAGCCCATCTGTTTATGTAATTTGTGGATGTGCTCTGCCTGCATGATCATTTGCCCAACTAGCCCCAAAATGTTCCATTTCATATGACAAAATATTATCATCTCAGCCAAAGTGTCACTTTCTCTACAGTCATTGGAATGGACTATCTCCTGCTAGAGTGAATTCAGCATTTAAACTGACATAACTCATACAAGGTGGCATTAGGGTCTACCTCTGTCTAAAATTCTATCTTATGTACCATTAGAATATCAAAGATAAATGATACATATTCAATTTCAGACAGTTTTCTAGCTGGGAGACTATCTGCTATAATATGTTACTTCTTTCAATTGATTGTTTGAAGGCACTTTTTGAAGAAAATAAAATTAAAAGTTAAAAAATAACAGGGTAACCTTCCAAGAGATTGAGCCTTAAAGAATTAGTGCATGGAAATAAAAAACAAACTGCTTAATAGCCCAGGGATTTCTGTATAATATACATAGCAGGGAAAACTCCAAATAAAATAAGTAGCTGACACTAATGATAAACCCACCAAATGGAGCCCTCTGAAGAAAACATATTCACAAATAGTACGGAGTCAGAACATTTACCTATCTACATCTGTATATGACTATCCTGGTTTTACTAAATGACAGATAATGTATGATAAAGAATATATACCCTCGTTTTTTTAAGTAAGAGCCGCATAGAAAGACAAGTGTTTGTAAAAATATCCCAAAGGAAGAAATGGAAAAAGATAGTGACGGGAACAAAAAGAACCACGTTGTTTTAAATGATAGGATCATAGATTTTGATCTTATCTTTCTTCCGTATTTTATATAATGGGAAAAACAAACATTCCTCGTATGAATTTAGGATCGGCCTGCCTACACTGGCTTTTCTGTAACAGGGAATACTGAGCCTTCACATTGACAGATGTTTAAAGAGATAAAATTATTTCTGGTGGAATTTTTCTCGCAGAATCTTTCAAATATAAGTAGCATTTTAGAGTGCTTTATATTTCAAAAGAAACCTGTGAAACATATGTCATTTTTTTTTCATACAATCGCCTGAACTATAGGCATTACCCTTGTTTTACAATCAGAAAATTCTGACTCTGGTTATATTACCTGCCCCAGACTAAAGATTTAGTAAATGTCAGACCTGAGCCTCAAATCCCTGTTTCATAACTCTGAGTGCCAGGTATTTTTTCTGTACATATTATCTCTTAACTGCAAGAGTGACTTCTGACCTGACCTGTATATTGGGACAAGATATTTGAAAAAATAAAATATTTTGTAATTGGTGGATGAGTATATTATTTACTTCATAGTCCTATGCAAATTATTTCATCTTTTAAAAAGTACATTTGATGCTTGGTTTAAAATCATGCCCCTGAAGTTTAATATAAAATAAAATATTTGTGAGTTTGTCACAGATTTCAAGTGCTTTCTTTTAGACCCTCCAGCTACATGAGTCATTTTATTTTTCTCTATTATTCCACAACAATAAATTAATTATTAAGTACATAAATGAATATGTAAATAATAATAAACATGCTGAAACACAAAAAGTTAGAGTGCAAATGTTCTCATGACTGATATAAAGTCCAGATTACTGTAAGGCATATATGACAACTGAGCTCTTCTAACACCAACCCCCACCCCACCAAAGAAAAACAAAGATCTTCTTTTAAACTTACAAAGAAGGCCTTTGCTTTGGGACTTTCCAACTATTTTGGCTTTTATATTGCCTTTTTTCTGAGTGTTATAGTTTTTACCTAAAATATGCCCCAAGGGTCATCATGTGAATAAAGGCCTGATTGTCAGCTGATGAGTTTCTGGAAGGTGATTGATTACATCATGAGCATGCTCTCCTTATCAATGATCTACTCCATTGAGAAGTTCGTAGCTGAAGAAGCTGTTAGAAAGAGAATTTGCATTGAGGGGCCAGATCACAGGGGTGGCATGTCCTGGGGACTGTATCTTGTCTCTGACCCCTTCTTCTTGGATTCTCCACCCAGCTCTCACTCCTTATTTTCTACAGTAGCTGTCCTCTGCCATGCCCTTTCTGCGTGACATTTTTGCATCACCACAGGTCTAAAAGTAATAGAACCATTCTATATGGACTGGAACCCCTGAGACCATCAACAAAAATAAGTCTTGACTTTTTAAAGTTGTTTTTAAAAATATTTTGTCACCCAAACAAAAAATATTTCATACAATACCTTGTGTCATAAAAAATAAAGCACCTCGTTAATTTCTGATCTTCTCAGTTGGATGATATAATCAAAACTAGTTGCTCAATAACCAATACATAAATACTTTGCAACTTTGATATTTCAGAGCTCCATCTAAGCCAATGATTTTCAAACATTTCTTTTTCAAACAACAGACTTAAATATCTTACATAGTATTAAAATAAAAAATATAAGCAGAACTTAAACTGTTTGTTCAAATTTTATTTATTTGTTTATTTATGTATTTATGCATTTCACAGCAGTCCTCCTGTCCTAGCCTCCCCAGTTCTGGGATTATGGACGTGCACCACCACGCCTGGTTTATGTAGTACTGGGGAATCGAACTCATGTACTTAGTGCTTGCTAGGCAAGCGCTTTAGATACTGTGCCATTGCTCCAGCACTTGTTCAAATTTTAGTAAGACAATGACAGTGTGTATCACCAGAAGAAACAGTAAATGAAGCTAATTGGTGCCCCTACACGTTTATGTACACATCCAGTATGCATCTTACGCAGCTAAGCCTGCTATTGATCTCTGGCTAACGTATTCTCTAAAGCTCCTTCATCACTATTGTTATCTTCTATCTTCCCAATCCTTGTACTCAGCAGAGAGAAAAGCCCTCAGGCATATCCTTCTCAAACACAAAGCCCCTCTCATACACCCCCACACATATTACCCTTTGTGGCATTTTTCTCCATTCTTAGGTGCAGTACCCATCCAATTCAAGAACAATCTAGCATTTTTATCCCCATATAGAAGACTCTACTTCCTAAGATTTGCTTTAGTTTTTTCTGCCATCACTTTATTCATGAAATCCTGTAAACCTTTCATTCTGTGATGCGAAGTACTTACAGTAACCAAATTACTCTATTGTGTTTCTGAAATATTCTTCCCAGTATCATTATTTTTTTCTTATTCTACAACTTTTGTACCTTGCATTTACTTGCTCTTTGAGTTTCAGCTTCTGTCATATAGTTCTATTAAAATTATATTATTAAAATTACAAAGAGCTTCCAGGATTGTAGATCCATTGGGCATTTCTAAGTCTTCATCAGACTCAATTTCTCTGTTGAATTGGCCCATGTAAATGATGTTTCTATTTAAAATGTCACCTACTGTGGTACTATCATTCTGCTCACTCTTTTCCACATATTGCTCATTACTCAGAATATCCAAATTTTTATAATACTTACAAAATAGTTTACAAGGATCATTTTAGTGCCACCAAATAAAGATGCTTATGTGGCTAAATATTTTATATGTTCTAAAATTTCAAAGGAAAGATATAAAAATTTGAAACTAAAGAAATATCTTTAAATAAATTTATAAATTTGACATGGTTTCTATGTAACCTCAAACATGCAGCATAGTAGTTAATTGTGTTTATTCTTCTACAGCTAATGATTAAAACTAATAAATTGACTACATATCTTTTTCTTAGAATTTCTGTGGTCTCAGTTTTAATTTCAGCATAACATTTAGCTTTATGGAAAAATTTAACTTTGTAGAGCATTTTGTAGATGCATTTCATAGATAAACTGTTCTCCAGTCTATTACAGATCAGCGTGTCCCAAACTTTTTGACATCAGGGATGAGTTCAGTTGAAGACCACACACCCAAGGAGTGGAGGGGGCATCATGTCGTGCAGTAGGTTGTTGGAGAATAGTTCTGAATTGGCCATCAGCAGCGGGCCCAGAGCAGGAGGCTAAGCTCCACCTCCTGTCAGATCAATAGCAGTTAGGACCTAATAAGAATTCCGATTGGAGGTGGGCTCCTACTCGCTGCTTATCTTCCCTCATGGACTGGTCCCTCCAAGACCATTAACTGGCACTGGTCAATAACACTGAGCCTGTGAATCCCTAGTATCAGACAATCAGGGCTTAAATGATCTATCCAGGATAAGAACTTCGGTATCAATAAAAGTAGAGGTAGGACGATTATGCTAATTTCTAACTCTACTAATGTTAGAGGATAGTCAGGTTTTGGATTCTCCAGGAAGTTCCTTTTTTTTTCTGTTTACTATCTGTGCAACTCAATTATCATTTGTTACCTTGGAGCATTAGTAAGCTTTAAATCTACATAAATAATATTTTGCTAATAAGAGTATAACTTCCTTGAGAATAGGTGTGTATTTATCATTTTTTTCCTCAAATAATACAAATTCTTTTCAAATATTAGTGGCTCAAACATGTCCCGACATCTTTATTATATAATTGATTTACTAAAGTGTAGTAAGTTCTTTATATCCCTAATAGACAATTACATGTACGCATTTTCTCATTGTCCATCGACTTTGAAGGAAAATTCCATGGGACTTGTTCTAGAATACACAGATAGAGAAGAGAGTTATACAAAGACATTTGTATATAAGAGAACAATACTTTAACACAGATATCAGACTACTTTTAAATATCCTGGAGAAAACAATTACAAGCAAAGGCATTTAAGCAACAGAAATGTAGTATAAACAGGTTTGCACTACTTATCTGTGGCTGTAAAGCAAGCTACTCTTACACATAGTGGTTTACATAAATACTTAAAATATTAATTGCTTCACGGTTTGTGTAGATCAGAAATACTGCCCATTGGCTCTGAGCTTCTAATGAGGCTTAATCCAGGTGTGGGCAGACACAACAGTCATTTAAAGGCTCAGCAGGCGTTATGCTCACTTTTACCAAGAATGTTGGGATAGTGCACACTGAACATCTCACCTATGAGCCCTTGGTCAGAAGCTTCCTTGATGCCGTGCCATGCAGAAAAATACAGAAAGTGACTGGTCTGCTAGGGTGAGTAAATCACAAAGAGCGAGGTCAAATGAAGTCAACAGCCTCTTGTAACCTGCTATAGAAGGTGATATCCTATAACTGCCATATATTCAATGTGTTAGAAGTTAGTCACCAGGTCTTGCCCAGCACAGGGCTGCCCTGGGAAATAAGAATCAATATTAGAAAACACCTATCACAATGTTATTTCATTGCTTTTCTTAACATGTCATGTGAAAAAGAAGATTTGGAGATGATAAGATAAGGATAGAACCAACTGGATGAAACTCTCCCTCATGAAAACTCAAATGGAGACATAAGAAGGAAGGAAATGCAAAAGTGATCACAGAAATAGTAACAACCACTTACAAAGTAATTGTTATATCTGGGTTGAGTGGCTAAAAAGTAATATATGAAGCAGCATTATTTATATTTTACAGATGAAATTACAGTTCACGAGAAGAACATGAGTTCTCAAACCTATTCTGTGCCAGGAGCACAGAAAATAATAAAACATAAACTCTGATCTTCACAACTCACAACCTCAAAAGCAATAGGATATACCAGAAAAGTAGTTGGAACACTGCACTTTTAACATAATTTGAAAAAAAATACCACAAATTTTCTTATTAGAAATATAATTTGGGTTCTTTAAAAGGTATGATTCTTCCAACACTTGACCTGTCTTTTGGTACTTGCTACTTTATTTTGTGTCAGATTTCAATCTTGCCTTATTATTCAACTTTGGAAACATAGCACTGAGATGTTATTTATAATATTATCTGTCAGATATATACAAGGGAGTTGGGGTGAGGATGGGGTGGTGATGATGGTAGAAGTAAGATCTTGATTCCTACAATGAGAAGAAAATAGCACAAAGATGACATTTCTGCTTCTACATCACCCACTTCACTATGATTTTAGTGTTATGGATCTCCAGGTGTATGGAAATATGCTTTCTTTGTTTACTTCTATAATTATAGACACAGTTATAACTACATGAATAAAATATAAATATCTGAATGACCTCAGCTCAGGTCACATTAAAACGTGGCATAATAACTTGCTACTCTGTCAATTCCAAGTGTAGCTGAAAACTAACCCTATGTTCCATATGAAACAGTCTTTTGGGTTTTGCCTTTATTTTCTTAATATGAAGAAATTTGCATACCACATTATCACCTGTGGATACGATTCCATGTCAAACATAGTGTATTGTGCACAGTAGTGCTTCATGATTGTCTAAATCCACTCACATGGATCCAGTTATCATGACTAGCCACTTATGCCATCAACAGCAAAAACGGATAGTTGCATTGGCAATACTATGCACATTTGATTCACAATGCTCAGTAGCTCCTTCAGTCAAATTTTTTGAAACTAAATTATAATGAACAAGCACAAAGAATAGAGAGAGACAGGTAAGAAGAAAGAATACTAAAACCAATCTGGAATATTATTGCTTTGTTTTTGCCAAGGTGTCATGAATTTTTTGTAATTTCTTATTATACTAATTGCTATGATTACAACTATTATGATAATAATGATCATTTTATAATAGAATCTTCAGGTCAGTATTTCTATTATCATTTAAATATTAGTAACGGAAGCTACAGAGTGCAAAACTAGACTTTTATGGGTAATTAATGGTAAGTAATTAAGCTTATTTTCATATATAGTGTGTGTCTTGTGACTTGGTTTTAGAAACCTTAAGAATAAGATAACAGAGGTAATAAAACAAAGATTGTTGAAAGATGCAAATAACCAAAAGTAAATCTAGCCATGGGAGTAGCATATTTTTACATCTGTCAGGTATTCAAGAATGGACCCATTGAAAAATGGAATACATCATGGTTAAAATTTGAATCTCATGAGGACCCCAGAATCAATGGTATTTGCCTATACAGGGAGATAATGCCAAAAGGATTAAGAAATCAGAAAAAAAAAATTGGAAGCTGGTTGAATTTGTCTTTGAGTGAAAATATCAAGGTACAGTTACCCAAATGGCTGAGTGGTGCTGCCCAGGAACCATCAACAACTCAGCCACAGGAGACAAAAGCAAAAACTAGTTGTCAGTTCGGTAAGTCAGTGAGGAAGGTCAGCCTTGAGCTGCCTTGTCACGAACTTGCTGCCATCATTACTAGCTCTCCATTTAAAAAATAAAGTCTTCACTCAAGTACATATCTTTATATGTATTAGACTTTAAAAAGGTAAACCTTTAATAAATAAACAGCTCTCATTCTTCTAGCGTTTTGTAAGTATGCTGTAACTTTCCCATTCTACCAAGATTCTAGTATTGATTAGCAATGGTACATATGCATTTTAATCACAAATAGAGTTTTTATGTTTACTAATGGTCAGGATTATTCTGATGCAAACACTGATTTGAATGGTCTGGATTAAAGAATATTTATCAGCAGGTAGGCATAAAAAACAGTGTTTCAGAACCTGTATCTTTTTAGAATTTGTGGAAACAAGGTCTAAAGCTACCAGGTACATGTATTTTTTTAAAAAAAATAGTAAAATAATAGCTACATGTCCACTCTTTTGTGTATTATTATTATTATTATTATTATTTAAATTTTGAGACACTGTTTTGCTAAGTCATTCAGTTGTCGAGGCTGATTTCAAACATAAAGTGTGCTCTTGCCTCAGACTCCCAGTAACTAGAAATGCCGATGTGTGCCACCAGAGTCAATGGAATTCAGGACATTTTTAATAGCTTAATTCAACCTCTATCTGGTATAGTGTACTCATGAGCTGGGGTGGAAAACAGCAATGTAATTTTATCTCTCAGTAGGGCATCACTAACACAGTGTCACTAGACATTGAATATTTTTGTGCCCAGATCTTACGCTTCCCAGCCTCTAAAACTGTGACAAATTAAAAATCTGCTGTTTCTGAGCTTCCAGCTTTTATGGTATTTTATTATAGTAGCCCAAGTAGACTTAGATACAAATCACTAGGGAAACATAAATCATAACCACAATGAAATATCACTTCACACTCATTAGAAATTTATTATAATACATTTTTAAAATATGCACCCAAAATAATAAGCCCTGGCGAATACCTGGAACAAATAGGGATTCTTGTGTGTCAGGGTGGGAATGTAAATTATATAGGGATTGCAGAAAAAGAATATCATGTCCCCCAAAGACTAAACGCAGGACTAACATAAACTCCGCCAATTTTGCTTTGAAAAAATATACATAAAAATTTTTAAATAGAGATTAAAGTGGATGTTTGTCTGCCTAGGCTCACAATGGCCTTAGACATAAGTCACAAAAGTTCTTGTGATGGAAGAGTGAGTGTTTATGTTGGACAGTGTTAGTTCAAAGTTGTAAAAGTTCTGGAGGGAGATGATTGGGAAGACAGCACAGGAATTCAGGTATACTGAGCACAGCAGAACTGTACAAATAAAAATAAGTACAATGATAAATATTATTTTATGCACAGCTATCTGTAATTTAGAAATAAGTATGACATAAATTTGTCAGAAAATGAAAAAAATTAAATTAAAAGAGGAAAAAAGTATGATGAAGCCCAATAACTAAAATGTCTGTGAAGCAAATTAACTGTTGCAGAGGGTGAGTAAGGAACCGCGGAGCTCTTTGGATAGCAAAACAGACTTGATAGAAGATGAATTTTTCCCACCAGGAACGGTTAGGAAATTTTTTTTAGTAAAAGAGAGCTTAAGGGAGCTTCCAAGGCAACCAGACTTTAAACAAAGATCCTAGAGAATAGAAGTGCAAAAACTCGAACCACATTGTTTCATCCATTCTCTTTCTAAGTGAATTTGGGACTTCTTTGCCATTGTGTTAAAAGAACCTTCGTGGAGACAGGTAGCGTAGCAATCTTGACAATACTGCGGCACTGTGTTGTAGGATCCTGTGTCACAGGGATGGCTTCTATGCCAGTCCTGAACTGACAATGCCTGAAAACTGCATTGGTGTTTGTTGGTATTCGTCTTGTTTGTTTGTTTTGGTAGGTGGGATCAAGCACAGAGCCTTTGCATTGAGCAACAAGTCTAGCTTTGCAGCCCCAGCCTGTTTTTGTTTTACTTTGAGATAGGGTCTTACCAAGTCACTAAATTGCCCAGGCTAAACTCAAACTTCTGACCCTCCTGCCTCTGCCTTCCAAAGTGATGTGTTTACCGGCCTGTGACACCTAGGCCAAGTGGAAGCAGCTTAATAACATGTACAAAAGATGAACCTAAATAGAAGTCATGCCAAATCTTCTTGTTCCTAATTATGTATCCAACAGGAAGCATATATATATATATATATATATATATATATATATATATATATATTCACAAAACATAAAATACTATTCATATATTGTAATATTTGCAAAAGCTATTCATTGCTACTCAAAAGTTAAATGGATTGTGGGTTGTGGTAAGCTTTTGTTTTTGAGCTGACCACAGAACGAAGCACAAGTACTCTGCCACTACATTGTACCTTTGACTCCATATCCCTACATTATCGCAGCACATACCAAATAGAAAAGGGATATTGATAGAAGTGACAGTGGCAACATATCACAAACGTACTTTGGTGAAAAACAAAGGAGTGCACACTTAAGTAAGCATCAGCTGCAGGCAAATGAACCCATGGCGATCACAGAATAGCAGTCATCTCTGAGGTCCGACAGTCAGTGGTGCTCCTTAGAGCAATCTGGATAACAGGCATAGGATTGTCTCTAATACATGTGAGATCATCAACCTGTGTGTTCTTATTTGAAATGTTTACTATGTAATTTTTCAGCAGATCATATTTTAAAAAGAGAAAGAATGCTTCTCCTTCTCTCTGCTTCCTGCTATTTGGAAGAACTGAGAATACGGAGCTGCTTCGAGCTGACGGTGGTGAGGCAACATTCTGGGACGGCACAAGAGTAGTGAAGCAGGACCAGTATCACAGGTGACAGGAGGCCACTCTGCCAGCCCTACACTGGCAACATCTGGGATTCTCTCAGAAGAGAAACGTATTTATCTTGGTGCATCCAAAATAAGCAATTTGTGGTTATTTTGCATTTACTGAACAGTATGGCAAAATACAGCCCACACTGCCAGAGATTTTTGGATGGAGCCCATTATATTTTAGGGAAGAAATCACAGGAATTTAAAAGTTACCCAGGCCACATGTTCGGTCTATTGTATTTCCACCTTGTCCATTAGAGATACAATCTCTCGGGTGCTTTAATGGAAAAGATGTAGATTGAATTATTTTCCCACCCACACTAGCAAAAGCAGCCACGTGCACTTTATTTATCAGCATGGTTCTATACTACTGCTGTTCTTTGGAGGACTTTCCTAATCAGCATTCTTTGCCTGAGACTAAACGTGACTTTTCTGCTGACCTTAAGGTAATTCCGCAGATCAGCTTTAGTGAACACCCCTTAGCACATTAATGAATAATATTTGTGCATTAGGAAACATGCTCCAGAGACAAAATCAAATCAAATGGGCCTGGATGTTCATAAATTCTGACACTTCTAAGCTCTCTGAGAGAAACTGCTTTGCAATAAATTTCAAGGGTTACATGCATTCTACCAGGAGACTTAAGGCTCTACCGTGTGCTTGAATAGAGTGAAATCTCGTTAAGGATAAAACAGCAACAATAATTAAAAACTTTCAAGTCCATAAGGATTTTAATTAAAATTTGACTTTCTAATCACCAACTGCATGCATTCAGTGTTGATTTAAACCACCTAACCCTCGGCGATGTTCTTCTATATACTTCTGTACACATGGTGGTCATACAGTGTTTTAACAACCCTAATCCTCTCTCAGTAATTTGAACTCATTTTGGTGCTAAAATATTGATAAAGAACTCTTCATAAAGGTGGCTTTGAAATTAAGTGAAGCACAAATTGAATAATTAGAAATGGTTATTATCATTTCTTTTTTATGAGACAAGGTCTTGCTCTAGGCTATTCCTTTTCCCCCATTTTATTGATATGTATAAGAGCAAAATTTAAGGTTTACAATGAAGTAGAGCATTTTGTGCACATATGTATCTTGTCAAGAAGACAAGGACTTTCCCACTCTCCTTTTGTCCCTCCCCTCCCCACTCCCCCTCCCTCCCACCCTACCCCCCTGTTTCACTTGGTTTTTCACTTTAAGTTCCATAGGAGTTGTGATCTGGGACTCTCATATCAGAGAGACCATTCGATGTTTCACCTTCTGCTTTTGACTCACTTCACTGAGCATGATGTTCTCAAGTTTCTTCCATTTGCCCAAAAAGACTAGAAATAAATATCCCCTTCGATCCGGCGACATCCCTCCTGGGAATATATCCAAAAGAGGCCAATACAACACATAACAGAAATATATGTACACCCATGTTCATAGCAGCACAACTAACGATAGATAAAATGTGGAAGACACCAAAATATTCATCAACAGACCAATCGATACACAAATCATGGTATTTATACACAATGGAAGAGTATGCATCTAGGCTATTCTTATAAACACTATGCAGCCCAAGCTGGATTCAAATTCATAGAAATTCTCCTGCCTTGGCTCTTAAATGCTGTGGGCTCCTAAATGCTGTACAACACAACACCAGGTTTAGGGGGGAATTGAGCTCAGGGTCTTGCTCTTGCTAAGTGCTCCTTCTTCCTCAGGCCCAGTTACTGTCTTCTCAGAGAAGAAAATAGATGAAGCTGAACACAAGTCTTGTTCCTTCTGTGGTCTTGATATCTCCGGATCAGTCTTTCCTACAATAATGCCAACCTCGCTTCTTTTACACTCTCATTAACACTCTTTCTTGTTACTGTCATAACTTCTGGCTTCTCATGAGACACCTATATTTGCCATCTACTTTCTCATTTGTGTGACAAACATTCAGATTCACATCTGGTTTACTATTCTACAAAAGTAAACACACTGCAATCTTCCATTGTTCCCATATTCTTAAGCCCAGTGAACAGTTTTCAGTTTCGTTAAGTTGTCCTGGGACAGATTCGACCTGGGTACTGATCATACTGGTTGGTACAACCCATTGCCCTTAGCCGCTTCAGCTACTTGAGGGCTTCACTGCCAACCATTTCAATAGACTGTGGCTTTGTAGTTTTGTGTCAAGTTTTCCAGCCTGATGTAATTGTTTGTTTTTTGTTACATTTCTGTTCCAAACTCTTCTGTGATCTTACTCTGTGACTGTTGTGGAAAGATTTATCCATTATTATTGGCTTTATATTTCATTTGGCCTACTCCAAATTTAAACCTTGTATTTTAAGTCTGTTTTGTGTTGTTGAAACAGAATGTAAAAGCTTACGGGGTTTACAAATAAAATAATTTCCTTTTTGCAGTTCTTGAGGCAGTAAAGTCCCCTATCAGGGTGCCAATATCCCTCGACAGATTTCTTGCTGGTGTTGTAAAGTGGTGGAAGACATCCGTGGCTAGACAGCGTGCAAGGATGGGGGAAGCAAGAGCGAACCGGACTAAGTTTAAATTCAACTGGCTTTTATAACAAAGCCACTCCTTTGATACACAGTTAACTCCTGAGAAAATGCTACCACTCCATTCATGAGAATACAACCCCAACCTGATAGTCTCTTATCGTCCCACCACTGCACTTAAGAATGCTATCATAGCAATTAAATTTAAGCAAAAAGCTTTGAAGGTAGGTGCACATCATAGCGTTCCCTATGTAGTCTTTCGTTTAGACTTTACATGTCTACATGCAATTTTTGAGTCTTCAGATGCCTAGAGAATGTGTCCCCATTTGTCTGCATTCCAAGACTGAAATTATAAAAATCCCTCCAAAAAGAGTTATTTAAAATTTGACTATCTAATTTTTATTTGAGTATAAGGGATGTTAACTACTTAAACTCAGGTGATATTTTCCCTTTGCTGATATCCAAATCTAATTCTATCATTTGAGTCAACAGTGCTGTATCTGAGTGTAATTAAAACCATAGGTCATGGAGATATTTTCAACTCAACTATCTTGTCACCCTCATTTTGCCACATCATTTCCAAATTCTTATCTGTACAACTTAAGTAGCTTTTGAAAATATGTACTTGGTGTCATTTCCACTGATTTCAGTTGAGTCTGCTGCTTCTCCTTTCTAAGACATTACAATAGTAAGGGGAGAAAAACTTTATACAGATCATTCTAGTAGTTTCAAAGAGCATGCAGCTCACAGTCTTCCCTCCCGACCCATATCACCTCCTCGCTTACTCCAAGGCAGGAGTGACTATTTCACTTCTGATCACAACACTCCCCTTTTCTGGAGGTGTATTAGATTATCGTTGCTCTTATGGTCAAGGGGGAGTTTAATACTCTTACTCTACTCATTCATCACATGTGTTTTATTTAAACATGTTCGGGTTAGTGATCTCACACACTCAGGTCAATATAAAGCTTACTCGTGTACTTTTGCTCACTTGCTGACATTCTTCATGCCAAAACTTTCCTACCTAGCATCTAAATACACTTAAGTTCATGTTTTTTAATCAAACCTATATTTTCTGATTGTAGTTAATGTGTTTTTTCTTCATTTTTGTCCTTGTTTTATCAATAAATATTTCTGAGCATTTTACCAACTTTTCAAATCATACAAAATATCAGTTCTCCCCCCAAGCCATACATGAATGCAAAATGTCATGTTTTTGCTTATGTAGGTCTCTGGTATTAAGTGTATTCCTACCTGGTTTTCATGCATAATGAATGCCCACTCATTTTAATACTCATGTTGAATGACAGGCTTCCATAAGTATTCTATTGATACATCAGGTAAATGATCATTTCTTCCTTTGTGCCACAGTGTACCAGCTGCATGTTTCTAATTTAGAGCTACAATCACGATGACTCTACAAGGGTCTCTATATACCTTAGAGAAACACACATTTCTTAAATTCCTTGCACTTTTAGTGCCTGTCATAATCCCAGATGCACATAGGAGGCTCACTATGTATTATTTTATTCAATAAAATATAAATGGATCATTCCATATGATTTTTTAAAATCTAAAATCTTAGCTGGATCTTATTATCACAAGCTCCATCTGCTGGTCACTTCCTCAAACTTCAGACATATTATCGTCAGATTTTGAGAGCTATTAGGAATCAGAATCAAATCACAGTGGATTTATCATGATCTCGTCACTCATAATAGAACTCTAAGTATAAGGATAAGTGCCCCCCAATTAAATAGTTCTAATATTGTTCCAAACTGAACTTATCCACCAGGAGTAACTATTTAAAATTCTTCAAAAATGTGGGCCACCGACCAATTTAGTATGCCAGGATTTTAACAACTTAATTGGACACAGTGTGTAGAAAAAAAAAAAATCTTCCTTTTTTCAACAGCTGTTAGCTGGTGAGGAGTCATATGGATGTCATTTGCATTGTTGAAACCGTGCTTCTTACAGCACTGAATGGGATCTAGCTTTATGACTTCCAGACAGTTTTATTGCTTTCCCCACAGGAAATATTATCCATATCAAGATAAATACTCTGCTTTCTCTCTTTGTGTGTTACCCAAGAAAAATATAGATTTACAATAGTCGCCTAAACAATTATTTCTTAAATAGCTACCTGCTTCGTGTGATTTACCTTTGAGGTTTTGTTTAACTTACAAACAATGTTCTGTACAGCCTTTTGATGCCTTTCTGGAAAATCACCCAGGTAAGTTGGGACATATTTTGTGGATCCTCTATTCAACATGACTGGTGAACGTTCACCTGTGCTCTTTCAGTGTATAAGACAGATTGACTTTGGAGAGTATAATCCTGAATGTATCTGGAATCTCCTGGCTTCCTCTATTTCAAATGCCACCTACTCTACCCAGGCCAATTTAATTTTTTGCTTGGACAAGTGCTATAGTCTGCCAACTGGTGTCCTCACCAACTCCTGTTCTATAACCCGCTATCTGATAATCTCAGTGTATTCCTCAAGACACTATAATCATTCTTAAATTAAAGACCCCAACCCCCAGCCTGAACTGCCAACTTTTGAGGGATTCAGTCCCTACCCTTCTCTGACCTCACTTTGATATGCCCCACCCCTTCTGGTAAGCTCTGCTGTAACTGTCCTTTTGTTAATTTATATAGTTTTCAAACCTCTTCCCACCTCAGAATTTGTACTTCTCCTCCAGTTTCACTTAGAAATTCTCCTCAATCTGCCTGTTATGGCTTCCTCAACTCTCTTCTTTTTTACATTTCAGTCTACCCCTTGCTAAGAGAAATTTTTGTCTTCTCATTAACAGTTAGGTACTTTGTTACTTGCTTTAATAATAGACCTTTCAGAACAAAAGGATCTAAAATAGAAGTTAGTTGAGCAAGAAACACAGACCTAACCGTTTCCGTGAGGGTTACTTAATGTAAAATGTATTTTCTTAAAATCAACAAACGCTAGAGATTAATTGAAAAAAAAATATGAGTTAAAAATAATTGCAGCACTAAACACTTTTTGATTCTCATGGTTAGGGTTGAGTCTTGTCTTAACTACTTATTTACTTTGGTGTCTTTTTAAATAAGTTACATGAAATATTTGTTTCATTAACATAAGACTGTTATGACCAATATAGACTGCTATCAGAAAATATAATTGGTAGATTACCTTATGGTCCCTCACGACTAGTGTGTTCCATCAGCAACTAAGTCCTAGAATATTGAGTGGGAAAGCCAAAACATGAAAGAGGAGTCAGAATATTAACCTGACACCAAGTGTTGCTAAAGTATTTGATGTCACTGTGTGTCAGAGCCAATAAGATCTTCTGTGACAATCAAACACGTTAGTTTTGAATACACCTGTCACAAGTTCGTCATTGCTTCCAGTGGAAAAACCATTGCTGACAAAAAAGACAGAGTTGGGCCCAAAATGGTGAATAATGCTTTCTTAAGTTCCCACTAGAAAATTGTTAGGAGATAATTTTCCATGGATTCCCCAAGTACTCACATGTTACGGCCTTCTCAGGCTACCTTTGAATAGTAAAGACTTAGAATAAATATATATTGTAACCCTCCAGAGAGATCGGAGATCGGAAGACACACTTCTCCAGAAATGCCCCAGAATAATAATAAAAATCTCAAAGTCTTCTTCTTTTATTTTTCTGGAGGTATCTTTTACTTGAAGTTGAAGTGGAGATATCTTTTATTTGAAGTTAAAGGCTTTCTCTCTCTCATCTCCCTCTACTACACCTTGCCTTCTAAGACTATATGTACCAGTCTCAGCAGCTGTATGGAACTCAGAGTCTGCTAACGTGAAACCACTTTCCTGAAATGCACTCCAGCTCTAACACAGGTGTCGCACAAAGCTCGAGACTAGGGTGCAGAGAACAATGCAAGAAGCTACGTGGCTAATCTTTCCACTGTAAGAAGTGGTAGGTTTCTCTAACCTGGTATTTTATGTTCTTCTGTCTCCAGTCTTGACTTAAAATTAAATTACTTTAATTCCTTAAAGCAGTGTAGAAGACAGGAGTGATACAGAAAGTTTAGTGTATCAACTCTTTCTTCTGGATAATAAAAATGAGAGGGAAATATCTTCCTTCATTTTTATTAGTGTAAATGATACACAATGGTTACACTGAGCTTGAGAATTTTGTGAACATATCTTGATGAGTGATGGTGATAGAGATAATAGAACAATATGAACAAGAATAAAAAAGTACTTACATATTAAAATGCTTGCTGTCATCGCTTCCAAAGAACTTTACTATTGCTATCTAATTTAACTCCTAACAATTACATAGCAAAAGGATTTTTATCAACACCAATTTATAAAAAAATAAAGTTTAGAAAGTTTAAAAAGCTTGTTTCGAGTGTGATTATTATGCTTAAAAAATAGATTGGACACTGAACTCTGTCTGACCAAGAATCCATGATTTTTCCCACCAACTATTAATAATAGAGAAAGCCCTGTAGGACGCTAGATTGTGCCCATGGTCCTCACCACTGGATCTTAGTACCTGGTCCCTGGCCCTCCAAGGGTCTTGCCTTTCAAGGAGCCAACTCACAGCTGGGTCCCTTGCTACCCTCCCAAAGAGCAGGTGAGAGTTAGTGAGTGCAGGACCCATGTGGAGGCCAAAGTTTTATGACTTAATCATACAAGTGGCACCCTCATCATTTTCACTGACTTCTAATTGTAGAAGAAGTTATTAGGCCGGGCTGACATTCAAAAGGGTGGGATTAATTATAGAGGGTGTGGGCACAGGATAGTAGGCATCTCTGGGAGCCATTTCACAGCTACCTACTGCAACAGATGGTGAGCCCTCTTTGCCGCTACTGGTGGGATGCAGTTCCAGCTGCCTTTGTTCCTGGTTTATTCTTCTGTGCACTACTGATGAGAGGCATAAGCTGCATCTGCTGGTCCCTGGCACTTCCCCATGCTTCCATTTTCACAAAGGACTTAGGAGATTCCAATTTTACTGCATTAACTGCTTCCTTCTTTTTACTTACTCTTCTTGGTTCTTTGAAAAATAATTCCTACATAAGGAAAACATTATAATGAGTGCACAAAGCCACTTAAAAATCACTTGCATTTCTTAGCTCAATAATCTTCCCACATAACTGACATTGTTTTGCAAGTAATTTTATTTGGCAAGTAATATTAATTTATAACCAATATTCCATTGTTTTCTTTGCAAGTCATTTCTTTAAAGATATAAAGATATTCAATGATTAACCAAAGTTACTTATTGGAAGGCCATAATATTTTAATTTTTATTTGATGGCAGTGGATGCACAAAAGAGTCACAAATACTAATATTGCACGTGTGCCCTCTTGCATGTGCTGATGTATGTTAAGAAATAAGCTTGGGGCAGAAATCTACATGAAGTGACAACACATATTTTGTTTCGTTGAAGATTTATGAATTGACTCATTATCTGGAAATAGAAGTTTCAACCTGACTCTGTTTTTTGAACATACCATTCTTTCAGAATATATTTTTATAATGATTGTTGATATTTATTTAGGAGCAGCGTATGATTTCTTATCTTTACTTTTGTTTTTGGTATCCAGTTATAAAATCTTATCCAAAATAGCAAAAGCATAATAAAGAATTTGAAATTATTCCGTAAAATATACATGCTTTAGCTTTGCTATTGAAGTTTTCTGATTGCTATGCCCACTTACTGTAAATGAAAGCGAAAGTCTACACCATTTCCAAATGTGTATTTCTGGAAGCCCATATATCTTGGCTTTTGAAGTGAGTCAGATAAAAATGGTTAAATATCTCATGGTTTATCTAATATAAGAAATCCAAAATACAGTCATTTTATAAAATTAAGAGGGGGTAGGGGGAGCTAGTGGGAAGGGGCAGGGTGTGGACCAGCCAGAAAGGTGGAGAGGAAGGATTTGTAATTTGGACATAATGCATATTGCACAAAATACTCAAGTTCGATGTAAACACTATGTGTCGCATATACTCGTATCAATGAAATATGAGGAAAAAGAATCGCCAAAATCCAGAATTGTTCCAAAAAGTAACTGAAATATGGGTAAATTAGTACAAATCCATGTGTCACAGTGGAAAACTTGCCAATCAAGTTGAGTTCTCATCTATCAAGAGCAAAACTTAGCACAAGAGGCTCTAAAACAGTCATAATAATCAGATTGAAAGAGTTGCAGCCAAGCTTTGTTTTCAAAGAAAACAAAATCAAACTGGAATTTGTAATACAGTAAGTCCAGGCACCAAAATTAACGTGTAGTTATTTATTCTTTTATTTCTCAATGATTTCTGGGCTATTTTCCAGACATAGGACACATCTAAATTATTTAAGATTTAGCTATCCCAAGCAACTGTCTTTTCTCTGAATGTCAATGTCTTCTGAAATTTTATAACTATAATTGTGCTGATTTTCAAGGACTAATTTGGTAATTTGAAAAAAAAAATGATATGAACCTCAAAATTCAGAAAGATAAAAATATTTCAACACACTCTGTATTAACTATTTGCTTAATATATATGAACGATTATGCTTGGCATACAGATAAGAAAGATAAAATAGCTTTAAGATGCTGTGTGGGACTGGAAACATGCTCGTATAATTTTACTGGAAGGAACTCGTCTGGATAAAGTCAGGTGAGAAGTTCTCTTACCCATCAGATTGACATAAACACATGGACTTATTTTGGAGCTCCTTATTCCGCTGTACAACAGCTCTACAAAATTCACTCCTACCACTTAAAATCTTTTGGTGGAATCTTTTGTTTCTTATATATATTAGATCATATGACCTACAACCTAGGATAGATTCATTTCTTCTCTTCTATATAGTTTATATTTCTTTTTCTTACCTAATTGCTCTATTTAGGATATCTAATACTATATTGAATAGAGTGGGGTTTATTTTCTTTTTTCATTTTAGCTAAAATTTCATTATTACGCATGATATTCATTGTAGGCTTTCTATGTATTAGCTTAATAAAGTTGAAGTACATTTTCAGCCTTATTGGTTGAATTTATCACAAAATAATGTGAAATTTTAATGCCTTTTATACATCCATTGTGATGACATGTTATATATCCATTATTTTTTATTATTTTTCTAACCTGTAATACGCAATATTACTTTACCTGGATCGATTAAGTCTTAGGTTCTAGAGATAAGCCCGACTGGCCATTTTACATGGCACATATAAATTCTGCTAAATTTAATTTGCAAAAAAAAAAAAAACTCACTGATTTATTTTTATGTAACGAAGAGCCTTGTGCATGGTCGAGATGATGCTCTTAATATAAAAAGTATAATCACAGTGAATTATGCTGCAAAAAAACCAAAACACTCTGGTTTCCTCTTCTTGAACCAATGAAACAGAATGCTGTCATTTTTATGGTAAAATTACTCTGAGATACACCAGAAGCAGAAAAGAGAATGGAATGGAAGACAAAAAGTTTGCTTTATAATATGATATGAAGTGTCATCTCAGAAACTGATTCATAAGATGCCTTGTGTGGTAGAGGATATCAATGAATTCTAGAAGTCTAATCTCTTCCTGATCTTAGGCGAAGCTATCCCAGCAAGGCCTCCAGAGTTGGCAAAACTTCAGCAGTGTGAGGCTGATAACTATGTTTCTGCTCAAGGAAAAGTGAAGAAAGAGCTAAATCAAATAAATCGTTACAAAGGAATACATACTGTGTTTCAGAGACGCTGAATCAATGCTTGTGAGTCAGAAGCATGACAGAAAAGTAGACTGTGAACACTCGCTCAGAAGGCAGATTCAGTCAAGCCCACTTTCCCCGCAGGGCAAAGAAGCAACAAATAACTAATGAATGAATGACTTCTGAGGTAGAGAATAGATTCCACCAGTGTGTGTGTGAGAGAGAGACAAGGTTTAAGCCTTTTTGGGGGGCCACTTGAAGGAATTTATAGCATAAGTGATTTACAAATGCAAATGGACAATGGTCAGGCCATGTATAAAAACAGAAATCTGACCCACAACTGACAGTAACCTGTTTGAAAACCAATCCTTTACTTATAGTAAACAATCCCACAAGGGAGTCTTTCATGAGGTACACTTGTAAGGAGCCATGTCGCTGCCTTTAATAATATTCTATAGGTTAGAACATCTGAAACAATCAACCTCAAATGTCCAGAATTTGATAAATAATTGACAGCTCTTCTGAGTCTTCCTTCTGAGTTTCATTTCAGACAAGCCAAAGAAAGACAAATATGTACCACTCACCAATTCCGCATGATGATCTGCTTTTGGTTGGCTTGCCTTTCACTCCCTTGTGCCAACAGTTTCCCATAAGGGCATACTTACAGTACTTAATTTTTTTTTTCCTCTCTAAGGCTCCCCCTTTCTTCTGCTATGCTAAGTGCAGGTAACAGGTAACAATGGATGACTCCTTTGCTACAGCAAATTCTAAAAGCTCAGACTGTGTGCTTCTCATTTGGTAAGTCTTTGCTTATTTTCCCAAAGATTTTGCTTGAATAATGAGCTAAGTTTTGTGCACTCTCTTTGCATTACATCTCCCGATGAGAACCACCATATAATTCAACATATTTATGATATAGAGGAGAATCAGATTCAGAAAGTGTAATTGACTTAAGGTCAATGATTTCTCCACAGTAGACTCATCTTTAACACTTTGAAACATTTGGTGTTCGGGACCCTGCACCTAGAGGGTCTAGGGTAAAGCAAACCATAAACGTGTTTCGGAAGCTTTTAAAACAATTCTAATGGGACACGAGTCACATTCTGTCTAGGAGGTATTAAAAATCGGTTGTGAGTATGTAGGTGCACAAAATGCTCAACTTCACTATAAGCCTTAAATTTTTTGTGCTTACACATATCAATAAAATGGGGAAAAATAAAATAAAATAAATGAGTTAAAAATCAGTTGTGAATATAAGAAGCAGAAATCCTTACATTATCGTGTGACATTTAAACTTTCATCTTAATATGAAAAAAACAGCAAGATAAGCCAAGATATACAAAAATATCCATCTTAGGAAGAAATTTCAAAGAGCTTCACATATCAAATAAGACAAAAGAAAGCAAAAATAACCTCTAAGTCAAAAAAAAAAAAAAAAAACTTCCCCTTAATCAGAGGACTAAGCTTCCCCTCAGAAAATCGGCTTTGTCTTTGACATACACTTCTAAGAGGTTTGAAAATCTGATTTTCAGATTTAGAGATTTTCAGATCTGTTAGGACGATTGTTCATGCCATGCTATATTTTCATAACCATCATGAAAAATGATTCTGAAGAGCAATGGAGGAAATAGGAAACCGAGAAAAGCTACAAAGGGCAGGCCACGTGGGCATCCATGCACACACATGGACGATCCTGAGGCCGCATCATAATCTAAGATCCCCTTTCTGGAGAGGAAAGAGCCTCATATAATTCAAATGCATATCTTCGGTTTGGCTAGAAAAATTACACCCCAAATATACAGAAAAAAGCTGTTTATTTCAAAGGACACGTTCCTTGAGATTTGTATGGTAGAAATTTACCTACTGTGTTAAGTTTAGAATTGAAGAAAATTGCATCAGGTATTATCCCTAAAATTCCGTACATGTTGAAATATATTTTGAAAAGGCTAAAACAGCAGTCAAAGCTACGAACTTCACTCATGCTTAATGCACCTTTATTTCCAAATGTTTTTTTCTCCTAAAACCTTACCTAAAGTTGGTTTGTATGTTACACAAAAAGTGAAAAAAAAAAAAATCGTTAGGTTCTATATTCTTACTGTTATTATTTGTGAGAATTCCTCAGAGTTAAGCCACAACTGAAATCAACAGTCACCATGGAACAAAGTCCTGTGTTGAGTCCCCGGTTTCTGTCAGCTCTAATCTTTGCAGTTTGTGGTCTAATCTAATAAATCGTTGTCTTTGAATACCTTGCTTGAAGGCTGATCTGCACGACATGTAACAGACACCTACAATATGTGTATTTATTTCACATTTAATGTTCCTTTCCTGCATACATTTTTGAACACTTAGCATATTGCCTCTACTGGTGCTTAGATTAAAGGAGCAGTTTCAGTAATCAAAAATGTAACAAAAATATCCATTTTAGTGGAGATTACAAAAACATTAAAGCATTGTGAGGAATGTTTACAGGATGCTGTAAAGGCAGATGTTAAAACTCTTTGTTTATTAAGTATTTTTCTTTTAAATATTCATCATTAAGAAACAACTCTAACAAAGCTCTATTATTTATAGCTCCTTAAAGTTAAGCATCAAATGACACTTTTTTTTAATGTAAAGAGTGTCCTCAGGCTAAGGCAGAAGAGTGAAATTAGAAAATATCAGTTACTTTTATTATTTACTTTTGACAACAGTGACAGTCAAAGAAAAAGTTTAATGTTTTAGTGACACTTCATATCTGAGGATCCTGGCACTTAGTTAAACACCTGCATGTGATTTTTCATGCCTGACCACAGGTGATTACAGACTTTCCCTGGCAGGCCTCAGGAAATGTACCAGACTAGACGCACAGCCAGCAAGCTGGCTTCTCTGAAGCGGACTGCAGTCAAGGATCAGGCCTTCCTGGTCACCGTGTTCTCTGCACATTTGTATTCCTACTAGTAGAGCTTCCAAATTTTCCTTTATCTAAGGTCATGGGCATAGATGCCCATCAGTTGCCAGTAGTGGTGGTGTGTCTTGAAGATTTTCTACTACTCCTCACGCTTCTGACCTCGTTCCAATGCGAGGACAGAACTCTTTCTTATATTTTGTTTAGGTTTCCAGTGTGTATACAGTACACCGCCTGACCTTCTGCTGGGGTCTCTAATGTGAGTCCAGAATGCTGCTTCTGCTGAGATCTCCCTCAACAGTTAGACTATTCCACAGCTGTCCTGATTCATGTGGCTTTCCACTGGTGTTCTCTTTCACCAGAGAACATGGATAGGGAAAATTGTGTTTTCTTTAGTTTAACTTCTTGTTTTCCTTGTGGTCCTAAGAATAGAGTTAAGTGCTTTCACACTGAGCTATATCTCCAGCCCATTTTATTTTTGGTTTTGACATAATGTTTGGATAATTTGCTAAGCTGCTCAGGCTAGACTTGAACTTGCAAACCACCTAAGCCTCCCAGAGTTCCAGGACCACAGGGCTGCAGCGCCAACTCCTGCTTGGTTTTAGCCTTGGTTTGCATCACAACAGTAGGTGATGGAAAGCATTATTTCATTGTTGACTCTTACTTTAATCGGAAGCTCCAACAATGCAAGGCTCAGCCATTTCAGACTGAACTCACTTGCTGATATTTCCTATGTTAATTTTCAACTATACCAGCTCCAGATGAAACTCATTACATTTTCTTCTCAACTCTTGATTTTTAAAATATAATTTAGCTTTACTGTACTTCATTTCCACAAGTACAGAAAAGCCTCCGGCACCAAAACTCTTATAACGTCAAGAGCGTGATTAAGTGAATGGTAGAAATTTGGCCCTTTTCCATAATCTAATAACATACTCTTCCCTTTTGTTTTTTAACCTCTATACCACATTCTGAGTTTCCCAGTGTCATCCGTCCATAAATCAAGACTTCACTCCCGTGGTATTCTATTTGACATGGTACACTCTTAAATTCTTGTTTAAATGATTCCTTGGTGACCAAAAGTTCCCTTCTTCCTCTGTCTTCTTCTATTACCCAAGTATTATAGCACAGTAAGAAGCCTCAGAGGAAAGTCCGGTGGATGACTTTTGTTCCACAAAGGCCTAAACTATTTTGGAAGAGAGACAGTATTCACCCTTATCCACTGAACCTGTACCTTCCTGAGAAAGGCTCCTGGATGACTTGTACACGAGCTCTTCCAGATTGGCAAAAACACCATTGGTTGTAGGCAACTCTCTCCCAGAATTTTCAGACTAGTCTAAAGACTAAAAACAGATTTTATGGAAAAACAATATATTGGCATACTGCTGGTAGAGTAGTGGTGATACCGAAAGCCATGATGTGATTTTAAGCATATTCCATATCAGCAGACATTTGCTCTTGAGATGTTTCTTTTCAAATAACAAATGTAGACTTAAAAATTACCATTTAAAAAGAAGTAGTTTTCCAGTTAAAATAAAAACAATTCTGAAATTCCCTAACTCTGAATCATGTCTATGGTTACATTTGTAGTCCCTGAGAGTACGTGGAAGGGACAATTCATTCAGGGCTGAGCTTTTATTTATTTATTTTTTTCACTATAGGTAAGTGAGCCAAGCAAAAGACCTATAACAGCACAATCTTTGCTAAGGTAAGCAATATTTTATTTTTCATAGTTACTAGCACTCCACGAGTGGCACTGTGTGCCTCTAGCAGCATAGATCAGCCTACAACAAAGGAGGTATATAATAATTTCTAAATAGGTATTTTTTGTATGTAAAGCAGAGAAAAAAATAATGCTCACAGCACTTTTTATTTAGCAAAAGCATGAAAGCATGGCTTTAATAAATTATTTTTGTTGTTCTTAAAATGTGGATTTGCATATTATGAGAAAACACAAAAAGGATGCAGTTCTGAGCGAGGAAGAAATTGTGATGAACGAAGGGCAGTTTTCCCAGCCTCAAGCAAGAGGATTTAAAACCCTCTTCGGAGTTCTGAATGGAGGATGGATTTAAAAGAGGTGAGAGAAGGGCTGGAGAATTCAGAAACAAAGTGCCCTTTGTGGTTTAAGCTCTGGTTGGAGACTGAACACAACTTCTACAATAGAAATGTGAGAGCAAAAATATTTGTCACTAACTTAAATTGTGGATTAGTTTCAATCAATTATAACAACACAAAATAAGTTCCCCCAAATATACCTGGTATTATGACTACATTTATTTTTATTTCGTTACAAGTACGTTTGTTTGTACTTAGTATGGAAATATATATACTACTATATAATGATACATACCATACAGATATAAATATGTAATCAATTATACATTACTGTATGATTATACTATTTGTTTTAATATGTAATTATAAAACATAGTTATTTAGATATTTGTAACATCCTGCATTGTTTAACATGCTTTCATTTTCAGTGACAAAAATAAGGGAACGATTCCACAAAACTTCTGTCTACTATCCAAAGTATGTTTGTGTTCAATGTTTTCCAAGGACAGCTGTATGCATTAATCTTATGTTGCTGATGTAACAATTTGCCTCAAGCTTAGTTCCCTGAAACAATACAAATTTATTACAGTATAGTCCAATTGGTCCAAAATCCTACCGTCAAGATGTCTGCATTACGCTTGTTCTTGAGTCTCCAGAAGAAAATTTATTTTCTTGATTTTCTAGCTCCTAGAAGCTGCCTGTGTTTCTTAACTTATGGCCCTTTGCTTCA
>PVKB01005118.1:15326-109613 GCA_004027205.1 Ctenodactylus gundi | reverse complement strand
GAAGAGGGCCAAGGCGGTGTGATTTTTGCAAATGTTGATTTGAAGGCAGATTTGAGACATCAAGGTGGAGATCTGAGGTGCATCGTCGGAAATACAACTCTGGAATTCATGGAGAGGTCCGGACTAGAGATGAGCAAGGGAAGCGTCAGCACATGGGTGGTATTGAGGCTGATCGTACTGGGAAAATTGCTCTTTGAGGTAACGTAGAACAGGAGCGAGGGCCCGGTCTGGAGAAATGCAGTGTTCAGCTGTCAGGAGCAGAGGGAGACAGGCCTATGCTGAAACTTGGGAAGACCCTAGAAAGATGGAAGGATTCCACTGAGTTCGGTATGCCGGAAGATGGGAGGAATAGATTTCAACTGAAAGAGGGGTTAAGAAGATGGAATGTCTGTCACCGAGAAGCCACAGGAAATGAGGATGAAAGCGTTTGTTAGACAGTCCAACAGCAGATCACCAGTGACCCAAGCCATTACCATATCCTCGTGGTATTAAAGGGTTTAATGAAAGGCACAACGACTGGTGCATAGACCTCAGCAAATGTTACCAAGTGTTCAATTCTTTCCTTAAAATTTATAGATCCAATATTCTCCTATTCTGTTGAAGAAAAAAAGGCGATGCAGTCTCACACTTTAACAGGAGGGCTTAACAGTAAACCCAGAGAATTTCCCGAAAGGAAGCCCCATGAAATGTCCATAAAGGCTATTAAAGATGACAGAACCCTGGATAAAGTCAGGGTCAGAACGGATTCCTGTGTGTCTGGCATAAGGCTGACGTAGTCCTTCCTGGAGGTGGGGGATTCACCCCAATCATCGGAGTGGAGCACGTCTGCTGCGGGTGGCCCATAGCCTCTTCTGCTTTATGGAGGCGGGGGCTGTCCTGGAAACGGAAGACTCACCATTTCAGTAGGCTGGGCAGTCCGGGTTAACGTGAACACAGCCGTCCAGCAGAAAGAACCCAAAGGACAAGCACCAAAAATATGCTTGAGGGGCCAGCCGAGTGGCCAGGATTACAATGTAATGCCCGGCCTCGGGTCAGTAATGGGGAGAGATTAGACATCTCTTCAGACCTCAGCTCCATTATTTTTGCTGGAAATGTGAGAACAGCTCTCGCTAATAACGTGTGGAATCACTTCCAACTATTTGCCTTTCAAGTCAGCCTCCTCAGGTCGGGTGACATATCTCGTTTAACAGGGGTGCCATTAGAGGGAAGATTTAACGTGCGGCTAAAAGCATTTGTAGCGGGAGCTGTGGGTGGGTTCCTTTTTAAGCTTCTGTGGCTGGTAACTTGCGTCTCTTCCCTTCGTGCTGTAGGGTTTTGTTATTGAAGCCTTTTTCTTTTTGAAGGAGGTTGGTTGGTCGTTAACTCTCCCCTGCCCAGGGCATCGTCTGATATGGACAGGGCAGGTTGAGTGCTGAATGAGAAACCTCACCAAACCCAACCAGAGACCACATCGTGCTCAGCAGGCAGGCATGATTATTCCAGGCATCCTGCCATCCTAGTGCACTGCCATTCATCCTGCTCAGGTGACCTGGGGTCTCCTTACATCACCAATGTCTTGCAGAAATAAATACAGTATAAGCTTGCAAACACAGCCTCAAATCTATGAGCCCGCAGAACTTGTATATCTACCAACAATAAAAATCCTGCCTCTTCCCGTGCCTTGAGAGGGCCAGCAGCCTTGCCAGGAGCAGCGGGAGGAAGAGAGCTGAGGCTCTTGAAGAGGAACTTGTCATTTTATTGAAACTTCTTTTTTTTTTTTTTTTTGATTGAGACTTATATTTTTTCCCCTGGAGGCTACAACACTTTAGGGTCTTTCTTGAACTCCCTAAATCTTTGTCCAGGAGTAAGCTTTCCAAGCTCTCTGGGACTCAGATTCTTCTGAGGAACGAGAGAGTAACAGCCACCTACCAAATAGGAGGTTAGAGTTAAAAGCACTGAGAGCAGGCTGTGCAGATTGGAGGGACTCAGTAAGCTCACATCTGTCACATCTTTTTGGTTACAAGCTGTAAGTGACAGAAACTCGGGCAAAATGCCTACATAGAATGACAATTCTTTGGATCGTATAACATACAAATGCAGGGGTAAGTCTGGTGTTAGATACCCAGAGGGTGCTCAGAAAATTGTCCCCAGAATCAAGTTTCTTCCTCACTGTCCTTTGGCTGGGTTCCTTATGCCCTGGCTCTCTGTCACACAGGACCAGATAGAAGCAAGATGGCAGCAGCTGTGTTGGGGTGACATTCTCACAGCACAAGTCTAAGTAGAGATAGAATTAGTTCTCCACACTTTTGTTCACGTAAGTCCATCCCAAGCAGGGTACTCACTGGGCGAGTTGGCTCATATGCCCTTCCTCTCTGACATACCCAGAGCTTGGAACGTGACGACTGGTTTACTTCTAAGTCTCAGCTCCACTTGGAGGGAAGAAACATGGAGGGTGACACTGAGAGTTATACAAAAGATGCATCTCCAAAAGAAATTTATAGTACTAATACCCAAAAGAAGTGGTCAAGGAGGAGATTAGGCACTCAGAAATACCTACTGCAAATAATTATTTTCCATTCTACCCTATGTACCAGACAAAAGTTATTTGATAGCAGTAGGTAATAACAATATGTGATCACGGAAAGTTCCATGAAATCTCCTTCAAAACTTTTCAACAATGTACCTTCTTCCCACTATCCGATAGGGCACTTGTCTCAATCTGCCTTCTATCCGAGTTCACTTCCACTGCCAATGAGCTCTGTGAGGTCAAAGATTGAGTCTTATCACCTCCGTATCCTACACAGCACCAGGCACCTAATGAAAATCTGGGTGTTTCAGACCCACCCCGGCTCCTGTGTCCAGCTCAGTACTGCTCTTCATTGTCCTTCCTGTCACCATTTCACCTACTTGAGCTGGACTGAAACACATGAGCTGGCTCAAAAAGATGAAGGTAAGACGTTCCCAGAAGTCCCCTCGTCTGTTGACAATGGCTCTCCTAGAGCTCCTCTTGCATGCCTGGTTTCCCATCACCCAGGAAATCTCAGAGCAGGTAGTCCTTGTGTTTTCATCTTTGCCATCCTTGATGCCTAGGACAGTCCCTGTCTCAAAGGAAACACTTGACTACACTGAGTCACGAGCATCCCCAGATTCTCAAAGAAGTGCCCCTCTATAGAGCTACAGGAAGGCAGAGGTCCTGAGCCACATAAGGGAGTAGAGATCTTAAGTAGAAGGGACAGCAAAGCTCACAGTTATTCCTTACTCACTACCAAACCAAAGGAGGCGTAGGGGTGGGACGAGAAGCTCGAAAGCTTACAGAAGGCAGACTGAGATTGAGGACTGATCTTGATTCAGGGCATGGTTGGCACTCATGGGCAACGAAGGGCAAGCAATCGGTAAAGGCCACCAGCAGAGACTTCCAACGGTGATACATCATGACTCTGAACACAGGGTTCCAGCAGCCCACGCCTTCGGTGGCATCAAGAAGCCAGGAGAAACAGGCTCAGCTCCTAGGGAGGAGAGTGGGAACGGGCCAGCGAAAAGGGCAGTACCTCCTTGGGGAAGACTGCAGCTCTGGGGCTGGAGTTCTAATTAGGCAGCAGGGCCTGGGTGAGACCAACCCAACAATGGTAAAAGGGAGGGTGTGTGTTGGTGAGAGGCTGGATCCAGAATCTGTGGGCAGCACTCCCCTCGCCAGAAAGAGGGAGGAGCTAGTACCCTCCTGGCCCATTTAAGGCAGACTGGGTGGGGACTTCTGTAACTCTGCCCCGCCCCGCTGGGGGCGGGGGGGGGGCGGTGCAGAACTGACCCTTGGGCCAAGCAAGCGATGCTTCTTGGCAGGCTGGCTCCCAAACCGCGTTTATCTGGGGCAGAGGCTGAGCCACCGTCAGCCGCATCTGACCCAGCGGGTCCCCCTGGCCAACAAGCACCGAGAGCAGGAGACTCCGGAGGCTGCCTCAGCTTTGGACAGGGCTCTGCAAACAAAACTCAGTTTTTAGGGGTTAATCCGCAGCCCCGGGAGGAAGCAGGGCACCTCCTCTGAAGGGCAGATCCAGCGAGTGGGAAGAGACGAAAGGAAAGGCACTAGGCTGCCGGCCTGAGCTTAGCTTGGCAGCTGCTCTCCAGAGCAGCCCTTCAATGGCGTCGATCGTCGGAGCCCTCGAAAGCCCTGGCGGCCTCCCCCCCCCACCAGCCCAGCTAACGGCGCTGAGCTGCCGGGCCGCGACCTCTGTCTGCGGCTGACGCTCTGCAGGCCCGAGTCTGGCTTCCCAGCAACCAGGGGACCAAGGATGCGCCCTGGTTTTCGTGCGTCCTGGCTTTCGCCTTCTGGGCATCTACTGTGTGCCCACCATACCTGCTCCCGCCCTTCCCACCGGCTTGCAAAGTCAATGCTCCGGCTGGTGAGCGACTTGGACTGAAGCGTCTGTGCAGGGCGTGCGCTGGGGAGTGACCCGCCAGTAGGTGACCAGCAAGGCGGGAGAAAGGGAGAAGGGTCGCGTTTTGACCTTTGCCTGTGGCCCCAAGTCCCGAGTCCGCCCCGGGGCAGGCGGAGCATGAGGTGCGCGGGATCTGAGCCCCCGTTGCACCCTGAGCACGCCCTCTGCCTGAGCAGGGCTGGGCACCCAGCCGGGTTCCGCAAGTCACAGGGCGGTGTGGCCGCGGCCCGGCCGGCCGGGACTGCCGCGTGGGCGGGAGGAGCGCGGAGCCGCCAGCCCGGCTTGCTGCGAGCTGTCTCCGCGGACCTCGGCGAGGACCCAGAGGAGCACAGGCCGAGGGAGAAGGGGCGGGCGGCCTTCCGGTCCTGGGGCTCCTAATCACCCGGCTGCGCCCCAGCCAGCCCCTGCCCTGCAACCAGTCCCCGGGCCGCGTCAGCCTGACACTGATTACCCACGATCGGGCGCCCCCGCCGCCGCCGCGGCCGGCCACCGCGGCTTCCCGCCGTAATGAGCACTCGGAGGAGCGACCGCCACGGCTGGGTCACAGTCGCCCGAGGAGGGAGAGGCGGGGAGGCCGCTCTCACCCTGGCCCACCCCGCCCGCCTGGCTGCAGGGCGCGTCCCAGCCGACTCTCCTCTCACCAACCCCTCCCGCCACCCCCGAACCAACCTCGTGCTGCCCCAAGCCCACAGGAGGAAGCGACTGGGAGGGGCCGGCTACCTGGCAGAAGCGGGAAGAGCAGGTGGGGACAGAATGGACAGAGCGAAATGCGGAGGGGACACACAGCAGCCTCCGGGAACGGGCCGGGCCTAAACCCCAGCCCTGCGCAAGAGTGTCCCCTCCAACCGCAAAGCGCCACTGAAAAGGTCGCCAAGATTACCAGAATGGGAAGCCAACTCCCATCTCGTCGTCCTCACCTGCCCATCACAGATAGGAGCCTACTCAGTAGACTCCCCCCAAGTCCGAGGTAACCCTGTTCCGGCACCCCCGTTGGCTTTGGGGAGCCCCTCCTGTCTTTATTGAAAATGTCCTTGAAATTACAAAGGCTCACCGCCTTGGCGCTTGGCGCACCCTTCAGGTGGAGAAAATGCCCATGGGTATTCTCTAGCTTGGGTACGACACAGCTTCGAAAGCAATCAGCCACCCATTCTGGCCTCTCAGCTCCTCTGAGGATATAAAGGCGTCACCTAGATGACCCTAATCCGGGTCTCCCTGCTGTCCAGGAAAGACCGTGGGCACTCTGTCTACACGTCTACTGCCCTATGCCTGAAATCAGTGCATCCCACCCCAGGACCACCTGGTCACCCTAGCCCGCGCTGGCTCCCCTTTGCACAAAACTGCACACTTAAACCTGTTGTTTGCAGTCCCATCCTCGCTCCACTCCAGCTCTGTCCACTGATAGTTTCCAAAGCCTCCGTGGAACTCCCTCGGCAGCCTGAGTTCATCACACGCAGGACCAACTGCTCTTCCAGGTTCGGCTCCCACAGAGCTGAGCATAGACTGAGGTGCAGATGCTTGTGGACTTGGCTAGTGGATGCACAGATGTACAGGGGGGTCTCGCAAGGGGGGCTAGCCTTCCTCACCTCTGCTCTACCCAAGGGAGCCCCAGGTCCCATATTCTGGGGGGTATCTCAGAAGCCAGCATTCCCCCCTTCCCTCCTGCCCCTTGGCCTCCTGGATGCCTGCGGGCTCGAAGAGGCCAACGCTCATGACACCATCAATCTGCAATCACCAGGACGTAACTTCCCCCTATGCTGCGTTCATAAATTAATCTGCTGGGATTAGATTTCGTGTTTTAGTAACACTCCTGAGGCATTGTATTTACACATTAATATAAATGAAAAAAGTGAGACAAGTTCTGACAACTTTCAATAACGTTCAGAAATAAAGTGTGAGGCGCGGAAGTGTCCAAAGTTAATTAAGACCATTTGGTGCTGACGGGGGTGGGGAGTGGTGCCTGCGGTTCTCCGACAGGTGCTATTTCTGAAACCCAATTTCCCTGTCCATAACGTACCTGATGCCTGCAGAAAAGGAGATGCTGAAATAAACTGAACTAACAGCGTGACATTGAACTTTTGTTTTGTGTTAGAGAGCCATGCATGACTTGCCAGAATTTGTGGAAGGTCTCTAAGAAGAAAACAGCCCTTTAGCGCTGCCCAACCGCAATCAGACAGTTGTCCAGACTGTTCACATCTGCTCCTCACAAGCGGGGTCCTGGTGGAAATTAAGGGGTGCACTGTTCCCTGGGGATAGGCTGCCATCTCTGCTTTTCACTAATAGCTATGAAAAACTTCCAAACATTTATCTGACTACATCTTCCTCCATGACCTGGGAAGGGTAACCAGAATCCAGACAGGCTGTCCAGGCTGGACCCCAAGAGCAGGATGTGGGGTGAACCTGGGCTTCCCTCTCCACTAACTAGTACCAATCATCATACAAATTGCTAAATATTTAAGCCTGCAAGTAGTTTGCATTTTTGTATTTTCTCATTTCCATTTCAACTTTTCTCAATTTCAGAGTACTTCTTTCATGATGTAAGACTTCCTCCAGGGAATTAGAAAAAGGGGAAGAAGGAATTCTGTTTGTTTCTTCATTGACCCCACATGGACCACTAAGTGCCCGCCACGATAAGGATAAGAAGAAGGGTTGTTTTGGGTGCCTCGTGATTTTGTCTTCTCAGAGCTCTTTTTCTTTTTACTCCCCAGGGTGCTTTGTATTTGGTTTATTTAAGGAACAAATGAGTCCCTTCCCACCCCATGAGATTTCTCCTGATTTTTATATTGAGAGTAAAGAGATGAAGTTGGCAGTGTTAGTCTCCTCAGCTGCATCCTAAATTGTACCTAATCCCAGCACATCTCTGGCAGTTCTTGATTGAGTCTGTTCATCTAAAAGAGAAAAAGTCACAAGAGAAAAATGGAAATGGGGATTTGAAAGGAGAATGACTATCCACAATCCATCACATCCTGAGACTCCTTTCCCTAGTAAGATTTTCACTGGGTAACTGTAGATTTTTTTCGACCTTGAATGTCTTGCCCTTGGCTTCTATAGAGAACTTCCAAGTCTCCAGACAGGTTTCATTTCTTTCTTGAAGCATGCTGGGTACATTAGGTGGGGCTCTCTAGAAAAGCAGAGCTAATAGAAAATATATATGTGAAATTATGGAAGTGAATTAGGTAGGCTTACAGAATTAGAAGCGGAGAAAGCCAAGATGGCTGTCTGCACATGGGAGAGCGAGAGGATCCAGTGTCTGCTCAGGCAAGAATATGGGAGCCACAGAACAAGAGAGTCAAAGATGCAACATCCGTCCAAGGTTGAAGGTCCGGGAGCTCACTATGGAGTAGCTGGAGATAGTCTGCACTGTAGATGAAAGCTCACAGCCAATGACAGACTGGAGCTCTTGCAGAAAAAAAGGTGTGTGTGTGTGTGGGGGGGGGGGCTCTCTTCTCCGTCCCTTTTATTCTGTCCAGGCTACAATTCTACTGGTTGGTATCACCCACAACCAGGGTGGGTCTTCTTAACTCAGTTTGCTGGCCCTCCATGTCAGTCACCCATAGACACACCCAAAAATGTTCCTTAGGTATTTCTTAATATGCCAAGTACACCTTAATTCAATAAAGTTGACAAGCTATGATGAACAGCCACAAAGAACAAATGAATTTAAGAAAAAGATGTTGGATCCAACCCAGACAATTTCATTGTTTTACTCATCCTATTTTTCTAATGCAGAAACAAATTCAAAACAAAAAATAAATACCACATGGGGAAAAGCCATCTCTGTAACTGACTTGATACCTCAATGTGGCCTCACAGAAATTGACCCTTGCTCAAGTTTTATGGTTAGCACGGTTGCATGCTTATTTGTTCTAGATCAAAGAAATGTAATCTGAGCTTTTTCGATGTAAGATTTGAAGAGGCTGCTATCCACATACTAGATAAAGGATAAGAGTTCAGGAAATACAGGGGTAGGGCACAGGACAAACCTTTCAGGGGAGAAATACCAGCATTTTCTCTGCTCAGTGGGCTTTCCTGAAGAGTACACATGACCAGAAAGATACAATTTCAAGTCAAGATGGATGTATCCAACAGGTGTCAGTCACTAGGGCAAAATACTCAACTCCACAACTGAAAGAAAGAGAGGCTTACTTTGACACATGGTTTCAGTCTGTGGTTGGCTGGCTCTAAATCAGAAACACCATGATAAAAGGGCATGACAAAAAAGACATCTAAATAACAGCAAAGGAAGAGGCAGAGACTCAAGCCAGATACATTCCCTGAGGTCATGACCCATGACTCACTTGCTCTGGCTAGGTCTTACCTCCAGCTAATCTGTTTAGCCATAAACTCATCGATGGGTTCATTGATGGCGTTAGTAATCCCTTACTCTGGAGTCTCTTAACCAGTCACATTGACAATCAATATTAACCGGTACAAGAGGCAAAATGACATTGACATCTCTGCTTACCTGGAGTGAACCAAGGCTGGAACTGAGAAGGCTGGCATAAGTGTTAAGCCATTGAAGTCACGTGTTGTAAGGAAACTAGGTACCTGTAAGCTGCCTGGTCGCTGAGATTATGCCAAGTAATGTAAAGAGGCTGTAGTAGTACACACTTGTAATCCCAGCAACTCGGGAGGCTGAGGCAGGAAGAATACAAGTTCAAGTCCCTCCTACTCAATTTAGTAAGAGTGGTCTCAAAACCAAAAATTAAAAAGACAGGATATGTCTCAGTACTAAGGCTCTAGGTTCAATCCCATTGTGACAGAAAAAAAGGCGGGACAAAACAAAATAGCAGAAAGGTAAGGAGATCATTTATGCTTAACAGCTCATGATTGCTAGTAGTCTGCGATCACTATGAAGAAGCAGACATTGCTACAGGTTCAAAAGGTTTTCATGAAAAGAGGTGGATCCGTTCCTCTGGAGTGATGAACACAGATGTCACGATCCCTTCTGTTGGGTATTAGAAAGTCTGACGGTGAGGACTCAGTTTGGATGCTACCATGTGCCCAAGATCTGCTGGGAGATCTGGCCTGAGCTCACTTTGCCTGCCACCCTCTTCCAGCATGGCTAGACCCCAGCTCCTCAGAGGCTCATTTCTTAGACATCAGAATAAGAATAATCATCCCTGTCACATTGTCTGTCTCCAGTTATATATCTCAAGGTTGCAGATATTCCTAAAAAGAATCAATGACAGAGTAAAGCCCTCTAAATTTTAGAACCTGGAAAATTTCTATACCATTTCTATAAATCAGCCCATGCAAACTTATAGGGGTTTTTTTCATCGTTTTCAATACAATATAGATATTAAGCATGAGAGTCTACAGTTGTCTGAATTTGACTCGCGTTTCCTCGGACAGGATATTTAACCTCTCAGCTGTGTATCAGTATCCTTATCTTGAAAATGTGGTTAATAACAGCTGACCTCCCAGGGGTATTCTGAGGTTATTGTGATTAAATTAGTTGATTCATTAAAAATGTTTAGAAGAGTGCTCAGCATTGTTATTAATAGTTATAAGCTTAGCTTAAGCCCTGCTTGCTAATGAGGAGCTGGATTGAATGCTTAAAATTCTACTTCTTGTTCTTTCCTCCTCTGAACTTAGTGACCCAACTTTTTCTTTACCTCTGCAAAATTTGTCCCAGCCTGGTAAGAAAAAGAAAACATGTGCACATTCACGCACGCCTACACCCACAGCTTCGCTCTTCCACACAGAATTGACAGACCTCCTAGAGCATCTAATAATTGACTTAAAAGAAAAATAACAATGCTCATTATAATTTATACGTATACGTTTGCAGTTCACCCAATCTTTTCACTGTTAACTCCTGCCATTTGCAGTCCCACCCACCTCAAAGTACCAAAGTCCTTTAACCTGAAGGCTCAAATCTACATTCTGATCCTTTTCCTGACCCAACTTAGTCATTTATTTAGGGCCAAATCCACCTACAATAGAAGGCCTAAAGTTGGCCTGTTTCTTGAAGCTGAGTACCCCCTGCACCCTAGGCTAAACCTCGTGAGGCTCTTGGAACTGCCCTGAGATTAACCTTTCCCTCCAGGACTCTTTTCTCCCTAATTGACATGACTGATCTTTGTTCTACACTTTCCCTTCAATCGTCTCCAGCACCATCACCAACTTTTTACTTGTTTTAGAATCTTCCAACTTACCTTCCTCATAATAGTCCCTTTTCAAATAAATTGAATATGACCTTAATACCAATCAAACCCTGGTCCCTGGCTGGGGCCGTATCTAACACATCCAGTTCCACCACCATCATCTTTGCCAGCAGAAGTGGTGTGTTTCTACCACCCTCACTGTGACTGCCACCTTCACCAGAGTCTTCTATGCTGAGCAGAATCTGTCAGCTTTCTCCGATTTGCTAACCTGCCGATTGGGACACAGGACACATCCCTTTGGGATGGGTTCCACAAGGCCTTACCCTTCTTGAGGTTGCCTTCCTTTGCCTTCCCTGTTGGCTCATAGATTGCCACGTGCCCTGGGGCCAGCATCGAGAGGTTATGAGAACTGAAACCCAAGGGTTACATATGCAGCTTTTATTAGTTCACTGCATACTCCATGTTCCTATAGGATGACACCCTCAAATTGATTTTCCACACTGCATCCAGAATAATCTTTCCAGAGTGCAAAACTGTTCACACACACACACACACACACACACACACACACTCATAACAATGAGCTGCTCTCATTCTCGGGTAAAGACCAGAGCCCTTTGGTGCTCCCAGTTCTACTTTCCAGTCGGCAGGGCCTTCTCCTCTCTCTGCCTTGCTACCCTACAGCCACCACTGTGCCCTTAGCTCATAGAGCACCCTGGAGGAAACTTGATAATGGCGGCCCGCAGGGTAGCCCAGTGCTGTTTCCTCTGAGCTGCTGCCCAGCCCCACGGGCTCCAGCTTGGCAAGGGAAGCAGGGTTGAATTTAAGCTCCTACGTGTGCTGCTGCAGCCCTACTGTGCACCTTTGTCTACAGCAACCTGGGGTGCAACCATGCCAGTTACTCTTTCTTCCCTTAGGACCCTCCACATACACCATGCTCCCTCTTGCCACATAGGTTTGCTCATTTTATTTGCTAAGTTGGGTCACACCAGCCCTCTCTTTTTTAATGCAGTTATCTCAGCATAAAAAAGGTCATGGAACCCAGCCCAATCATCACAGCCTCAGGGAAGCCTTCCTGGCCTTCCCACGTTTCCAACCACTTTGAGTTCCTTCCTGGTGCACTCTTATCCAACAGGGCTCCTGTTTTCCCTCCCTAGGCTCACTTTGAAGCCTACATGCATTTGTATAACTAATGTCTGGCTGCCTCGTTGTGTTAGAAGCTCCATTGGAGCAGAAATTGGGCGTGTGTGTGTGTGTGTGTGTGTGTGTGTTTCTCTCTCTCTCTGTTTAACTCCAGAACTTAATGCAGGGTCAGGGACAAGATAGTTGATCATTCAATATCTACTGAGCACCTACTCTGTACAGGCTGCCACACCTTAAAGGTCTCCGGACTATATAATTGGAACAACTTAAGCTTCCTAGAGACATGATTAAGGATGTCAAGGAGGGAAATATTCCCTTCCACTTAATTATGCATTTTTATTTAAAAATAGAAGTCTTTATTAAAACAACAAAGCATAAATATTAAAGAATGTATTTAAATAACTTGTGTAATTTACTGCAAGCTTTAAAGGTGCATAAACACTGCAATGCAATTCAATGCCTTTTTAAATCATTTTCCACCATTATCTCTATCTAATAGTGTCCCTTAACCCAGATTAGAGGAGAATTCCCTCTTTCTTAATTTTGTCTCAAAACCCGTGCAGGCTTGCCCACAACTTCAGCGTGTTTCTGGCCTCCTAGGCTTCAGATCAGAGTGTAGAAAAGGCCCTTGTATGTAGCTTGCATCTTTGCTCCTCAGGAGAAGAGCTCCTACAGTTTCAAGGGAGAAGGTCGTTCTCATATGGGTAAACATTCTGAATATATATCACACCTATCCTATGCCTCTGGTGTAGAACAAAAAAAAAAAAGATCCTTCAGCAACGCAAGAGCCTGTTTACCACAGCTGAGCCCACACCTACCCTCAGGCTCCCCGTCACTGGCCACAGAACCTGCCCTTTCACTGGGTAGAACAACTTTCTATGGGCAGCCTTGTTTCTCTGTGGTCAGGATTTCTGACCCACAGCTCGATCTAGACACCAGTTAGACACCTTCGTAACAACTACAACTCGTCAGAGCTCTGTCGCGCAAACAATTAAACTGAGCCTAAGGTGAGAAAACAGCACACAGCGGTGTCCTGCGCAAGGCCCCTGGTGGGAATAAATGTCTCGTCCCACCCAGGTGGATGTGCTTGTGAGTTTAAACTTCCCCACAATCTTTTCACACGGCTGTGTGTTGACAGTCGCGCCCAGAGGAAAGCCTGCACGGTGGTGAGAGTTAGAAAATAGAAGCCGGTCCATTCATGGAGTTGCAAAGAGGCCATTAATGCTAAGCCTCAGCAGTGGAACACAGAAAACGGCATTAAAGGATTTACTTTTCATGACCATAATTCACAGTTAATGTACATTTGATGTTTAATGTATGAGCCAGAGGTGACTTCAAACTTGTGGGCCTTTTCTAAATAGTGTTTTAATCTAAGTTTAAAAAAGAGAGAGAGAGGTTCATACACCCAGTCTGTCAGACAAGAGGGAGGGAAAATAAGGCAAAGGTAGGTGTGAGAATCCGATGGGGGAGCAGGCTTTTGTTCAGTCCTCTATTGAGGTTTTACCTCTAATCTCTCCCTTTTTGATGCAATTTAAGATTAAGGAAATGAAAGGCAAGGCTGACTGTGAACAGTTTTACAAACAGGACAGCCAAGGGGCCCTTGGAAGATAGTTTTGTAAGAGGCTTTGGCTCCAGTCCCCGGACAGGACGGCAGTGGGAAGCTTGGTAGTGTGTGTGCACTCGAGTACGGGGGTCCTCGGGGGTTGGGCAGGGAAGCCGGTCATCAGGAAGTCGCCACAGTTGACCACCAATCTGTGTCTGGGTATGGACGCCAAAGAGCGTGTTCCTGGCACCATCCTGGGGAGCAAAGAGGCCCAAATTAAACCTACTGGTTCTAGGGCCTATTGTGTGACCTTGAGTCATTTCACTTCTCGGAGAGCTCTCAGCACACAACAAGGTTATTAGGCTACATCAGAGACTCCTGAGGGCTTTGCTGAGTCAGCAGCACTACCTCAGGTGCTGTGGGTCACACAAGTGGAAGAGAGTCCAAGCAGAGAGGCCCTCGTCCTCAACAGCACTTCATCAGGAGCAGCTTCACTGTTCCATAGAGTTCAATGCAAAATTTCTTGTAAAGGGAGGTCATCTTCCACTCAAAGAGACGAGTTTATCCCTGAGATTCTTTCCAGCATGAGTGTAGACAGGTAGCTACACAGAAAAATGACCTGCATTCGTGACCTTAAAGCACTAACTCGACAACAGGCAACAGAAATAGTGAGACCTAGAAGCGTGGAGCCAGGGCCTCCCTGGAATTCTGGTCATCTATTTCAAGGGGAATGGTTTTTCTCCAGGAGGGCTAAGCTGCTTCCTGGCCACTGCAAAGGAAAGCAGAGAGCTCAGGTTTCCCGGGTGGGCAGAGAGGGGGAGCCTGGACATAAGTGGAGAGCTTGCAAGTGAATCGCTTCACAGCTCTGGGATGTGGAAAGGGAGGAAGGAGGGAGGAAATTCAGTGGACTGGTAGTGAGAGAAGCGTTGTCACTAATGTTGCATGAGTAATTTTTCCTATGGGAGCGTGAACATCAATGCCTGTTCACCCCAGATACGGCAAAGCAGACGGGCCAAGTCGCGACTGCAGTGAGGTCCAGCTTGGTGAGCTGAGGAGTTCACTGCGGCTGCCTACAGAGCATAGATGAACACTCCTTAAGGAGCACGCATAGGCGAGGAGTCGCTTACAAACCCTCGGGCTGCTCAAAAGTCAGTTGCATTATGGAAAAGTCTACTTCAACATACGTAACACCTTATGGAAACACAGCTTGGCTTCCTGGTCAGCTACTGCTTTTCTCTCTTGCTTTTCTGAGTGGCAACAGCAGCAGTTTGTTTTTTGGTTTTTCCCCTCTGTATTTTTCCTTTTTCCTGCTCTTCATTTCTGAGTGACTTCACCTTTTACTATCTCGTAGCTTCCGTGCCCAGGAATTTCCAAGCTGCTCGACCAGCCACACCTGTGCAGCCACTCAAGGACCACACCCGGGCCAACTCTACTACATGCACCTGAGATTCCTCGAGTCTCGTGAGACTCCTCCTCCCTCCAGGAGGGCGTCCTAGTTACGCAGTACTTAATATAGTCACAGAAAACAGAGCAACTCTACAAAGGTCCGTCAGAGGCCTCGCTATACAACACTATCACTAAACTCTCAGTGATTTCTAAAATTCTTTCAGCTCTATTAACTACGTGTTTTATGACTTTCACTCTTTATTTTTTGATACTGAGGAATCTAACCTAGGGCCTTCACACTAAGTTACTTTTTTCTTTCTTTCGTTCTTTCTTTCTTTCTATCTTTAGTTTTGAAACGTGGTCTAAGTTGTGTATGTTGAGCTCAAACTTGCAAACCTCCTTCCTTAACCTCCCAGACTGCTGGGATTAAAGGCCTGCAGCACTAGGCTGTTTTTCTCCTGTCTTTTAACATGACAGAAAAGCAGAAGATTCACTGTAGGAGGAGAAAGCCTGGTCTGTAGCAGGAGCTTCCATGCATGCATATAGAGAGAGAAAAGAGAGAAAACACTAAAATGTTTCACCAGAAGATACACAGTGGTCGTAACAATTCTATTACAAAGTCTGAAGACTGTCACAAGGATGGGGACAAACCAGTCCTCAAAAATAGCAAAGGACAATGGGTAAAGAAAGAGCAGATATTTTTATTTCAATTTCCTTAAAGGTATTTTGAATTGCTGCAAAATAAAGTAGAATCCTTAGGAGATTAAGTAGCATTAAGTTCTCCATGGGAGAAATGCAAGTAAAAGCTCAGTGGCTATTTAATTTTTTTTTTTTTTTTTTAAGGACACACAAGTGAAGTAAGGAGCTAGGCCGATGCTTTCTAGGACGCTACTCACAATTGGTAGTGTGATTCTCTGTGCTCGTCAAATTAAGCTGCCTTCCTTCTAAGGCTTCTTTGTCTTTCCTCTGTCCCACATGGACTCTGCCAAGAGCCCCACAAGTCTCCCAGGACCCAGCGGTGGGGAGGGGGTACTTCTCTGGGAAAGGGACTCGGCAAGTGCTGTGTTCGACTCTCCTCTGTAACTGTAACTTGCTCATAGTTTTTCTACGTGACCACCAAGCTTCTCCCAGGCATTCCGGGCCATCCATTTAGTGGCACCATACATGCACAAAGGAATAAGCCTCGTCTCCTTCTCCCTCTCAGTAGATTTCACAGGAATCTGCCTCTAGCTTGAGCTTTCAAAAATTCTTCCTTCAGCAGACACTGACCTGCCTCACCAACATAAATTCATTGGCCTTGGAAGGGGACTCTACACCACAGACTGAGAAGGATGGGTGTTTCCAGCCGTCTGCTGTGGCTCCCACCCTCATCCCACCAACGGCATCTTCATAACGCGCTGTAGTGCACCACACCTTTTAAACAGCAAACTTTTCAAAAAAAGAGAGAGAGAGAAAGCAAAATGGCTCTCATCCGAAAGAACTAATTCCCCAAAATCAAAATCTTCCACATGGGGTGATGATAAACAGATATCCCTCATCTCCACCAATGGAAGGTCATCCACAGACAGGGTGGAGTAACTATTAAATAACTTACCCATTTGTTCAGGATCAGTTGCAGCCTCATTACCTGGATCCAAAGACAGTTTCTCTAAGTCCTGGGCATGGATCCAAAAAGGTCATTAATAACAGAAGAGTCCCCAGATTTGTAGGAAAAGAAAAACCGGCCCGCATTCTGGAAGCCAAATGCTCTACCCAGACCTCTGCACCAACAGTTTGCAAGGTAATACCCATTTGCTTTCCTGAGCCCCTACTCCTGCAGCTGCTTGGCAAAGAGCAGCCAGGCTAATAGCCCGGACAACTCGGTACTTTCCTCAGCAAACCAGATGAGCCTTTGTGGGACAGGGCCAGAGAATCAAATTGACTTAAGGGTGATTTTGTCCTTGTTACTTTTGTGGCTTCATATCAGAGGCCAAGACTGGTCTTTTGCTGATAACTGGACCTTAAGAAAAGCTACGTGTCCTGGTCACAAACTGTACCGAACCTCCTCTTGACTCTCTAGGTTCCCCCATGATGGAGAACAGGTCCACCCAGGTGTTTGGAATTAAGGCAGAGCCACATCTCAAGCCACCTTAAATTTCCTTCAGCTGGGCACTCCTAAAGAGCAACTACACTGTGCTCCCTGCCAGAGGACAGTCCAAACCATAGCTATCTATCACATTTCTTTATTCTCTTCTACCTTTGATGAGCTAGAACACAGTAGCAAAGAGTTGATAGGCTCTGGAGCCCAGCAGAGCCCAGGGAAGACCTGCGTCTTACCCGCTAGAGGCCTTAAAGCAAAGCTCTAAGCCTCCACTAATCTTCAGAGTGCACCATAATCTTCTGCCTTCCCAATGGTGCAGACCATCAAGGGGTGCAGAGAGGCCGGGACGGACTGAAGGAGACTTCCAGTTCTCTGACCCCATCTCTCCTTCTAGCTCCGTAACCATCCTCACTCCAAACACTTTGGCAGGAGAGAGCTGCTGGGGTGTTTGGGGAAGCGACCCTTCTGTGTACCTGCTTATATGACCAGTATCATTTGGAGTCACAGGATGTCTTTGGGAAGCACCATGGGGCATGCCAGCCTAGGTCTGAAGGATCCCAATCCAGTTCCTCCCAGAGTTACTCCAATGAGTGGGTTTGAGGCCTCTGGCTAAGCAATAAACATCCCACTTGCAGTCTCTGAGTCCCGTGCTCCAGAGACACCAGGCTCTATCCACGGTGGCCTCCAAACATGCCTGGTAATTAAAACAACGTCTGCCCTGGCTGATTGCTTCCCCTCCCGTCACTCTCTCCCATTACTGGAGAAGCAAACAATAAATAATTTAATAACTCAGGTTGAGTAGAATCTGGTTCCAAAACAAAGTGTTTTAATTCTCCAGTGTGCCTGCTTTCAGCATTACTGTCATTCCATTTCCCTTGACTTGACTGGGCCTTTTGCTGCTTTTTAGGCTTCTCGTATTTCTCCCCAAGTTTTCCCCACGGGCCCCCGACAGCTGCATTATAGCAGGGCTGGGCAGCCAGCATGACATCACTCACTGCTCAAGTCGGCAGTGGCAGCAGCGCAGCGCGTGGACTCATTAGCTGAGCAATGTGCCCTCTGCCTTGACGGCCACGGAAGCCTGCCCATGTGGCTGTGGGCAGGGCTGCTGCCCAGGGCGCCTGGGGTCCTTCCACTCCCTCCCCTGCCCCCCACCCCCTTCTCTTTCTCTCCCGTCTTCTTGTGATTATCCAGCCTCTGGGAGCTGTGGGAAAAGCCTGGAAAGAGGGAACCACATCGGAAGGAGTGGCAGAGGAACAGCCCCTACTTCTCACTGCCCAGAGTTGGGTCTGAACCTTGGTCTTGCTCCCTACCCCTCTCTGAGGGAGAGAGCCTCCGGACTCTAGGCAACCCCTCAGCCCCAAAGAGAGGTTTGCCTTTGCTACCTTTCACAAGACAGCCCGCACCACAACAAGCTCCCCCTGGTGCCAAGAAAAAGCTTCCCACCTGGGCCTCCCACCCACAGTCCTTCCAATCTCCCGAGCAGCAGCCAGAATGTGCTGATGTGAGAGTCTGGTGCCCTTGCCCGGAGCCAGGGGGCAGGGACGGCAGCTGCAGGGGAGCAGCAGGGGTAAAAGGAAACGCACCAATGGGGCTTTCGTTTAAAGAAAGAGCAGGGAAGCATTGTGCTTCATTGATTACAATTTTTTTTCCTGAATGTTGTGACATTTGCAGGAAGGCTAATTTATTCAAGCATGGAAATCTTTAAAAACTTAATTAAGTTATTTCTGTGATTTTCCATGCCTTATTGTTTCGAGTTCACATTTACTTTCATTCTTGTTAATAAAAAATAAAAAAGGAGGGAGGGGGTGGAGAGGAAAGAAAGAGAAGAAATGATCTCACCGAACCTCCCAGACTGTTCGTAGGTGCTTCATCCTCCCAGCACAGGTCCTGGGACCATCATGGCATAGGGGGCAACAGAAAAGACGGGAGTATGTCCTCCTGGGTCAGCATCAAAGTCACAGCCTCAACTCCGTGAAGGTGGATGTGGGATTAATGCAACCCCCAGCATCACCTCCAAGCATACTTAGTTCAGATGAGTGTAAACTTTGTTGTAGTTTGCATACAAAATATTGCTGAAGGCATGGTATTTGATGACACACCTCCAAAACAAATATGGTCTATGCTCTCTATAGAGCAGTAGTCCCCAACATTTTGATGCAGGAACTGATTTAGTTGAAGACCATTCTCCCAAGGAAGGGGTAGGGGGTGGGAGGAGACATTTGTTCTGCGGTAGCTTGTTAAGGGGACAGCCTTGAAGTGTGAACAGCAGCAGGAGAGGAGTGGGGAGCAGGGAACGAAGCTCTGCCTCCTGTCAGGCCAGCAGTGGCCTTAGAACCTGAGGAGAGCACCCTGACAGGCTGGGCTTCCCTTGCTGCTCATCTGCTGCTCAACGCTCATCTGTCCCACGGCCCAAGCCTTTCAGGGCCGTGGATCAATACCAATCTGAGGCCCTGGAGGTTGAGTATCATAGGATAGCATTTTGGGATGTCACGAAGAAAGCAAAACCTGAATTCAAAGATCAAGGCCCTGTTCTCTAGGAAGTTAGTTCATGGAGCCAGATGCTGCTTAGAAATAAAAGCATAATCAAAGGTTTTTGACCATCCTGACAGACAAACCTAGAAAGTGCACTTAGTCCTCTCTCTGAGTGGAATGCTCTGGATGCTCATGGACCCTCGCTTGGTTACTGATTGGTTATTGGCCTTAGCTGAGTCACTAGAAACTGAGGGCTACTCAGATGCCATGGCAGACACCAGAGAGCCAAGAATAGACCGAAGAGAGAAACAGGCAGAAACTCCCATTAGAAAAATAAAGTCCATACTGCAGGGAGAATATGTGGGGGCTATCATTTATACAAAGGCATAAATAAAAGGATTCTGGAATCAGTGTTTCTCACCCTAGGATAAGTAAATACTTCAGTGGCTTGGCTGGAGGGTGAATGAAGGGAAGGAAGGGCTGGGACTTCAAATTAGGGTCTGCTTAGAATAGGTGTAAATGGAAAAACAAAAACAACAACAAAAAACACCTCTCAGCTGCTAACAGAAGAAGGCCCCAGGAAGTGAATTAAAGGTAAAGATGTTTCTGGGGCCCATCAGACGTCTGGGTTATTATCATGCCTTTCTCCCTGGGCCGCCTGGTTGGAACCCTCCTGCAGGTGACAGCATCTCAGAGAAGGTAGGAATCAAAACTCTCTCCTGGGGTCTTCTTGAGCCTCCTTTCTTGATATTTTAAGGCTTAGTCTCAAAGCTGCCTCCCCAGGAAGTACAGTCCCTATAGACATCTCTAGAGACCGCCTTTTGATTAAATAGAAAACATTTCTGCAGGGCACTGGTGCTATGCAGCCAGACCAACCGCTGAATGAGTTCTCTGCTTTGTCTAAGTCAGTTATGAGACTTCCCCTGCTGGAACCAAAGCCTGGGTCATCTGTATGCCGGTGACATTTGCTCATATTATTTTTAAGTCATTAGTCTCTGCCTGATACTGCAAGTCAAGAACTTTAATAGGAGAAATTTATGACTTGCCTCCTCCAATCAACACTAATTCATGGTTGTGTTGAGTATGCTACACTAATGGATATTGCTTTCTACTGGGTGTTGGGGTTTTTTTTTTAATCTCCCTTCAATTCATTAGCTAGTTCCTCCTGATCTATTAACAGGAGATACAGCCATTTTCCTCCACCCAGGCTGGCTGCTAACACAGTGGGTCCCCAAGTGAGGCCCTTAAGAGGCCTCCAGGTGGTCTGCCTGCTGAGCCAAATGGAAAGTTATACAAAAGTGCCTTTTCTTAAAGTACAATCTCCAGTAAAGATTTAAAACGACATTTTAAAAAAATTCTCCAAATAAACATTTTCAAAAGCATACCCTTGGTAATGGTTATTTATATAGACAAAATTTTCCTGGACCATTATGAGAAGTTTGTAGTAACAAGTGATACAAGTGAGATACCTGGAGCCCAGGAATCTTCTGTCACTGAGGACAGGAGGGCGGGATGTTGAGGAAGCCCTTTCTACTTGGTTTGTCTGAGCATCAGCATTTATAAAGCAAACAAAATGTCAGGGTTCAGAAGGAATGATCTCCAGCTTTCAGTCTATGTCTTTTCTATACCAAAGGTTTTATTTTCCATAGAACAAAAAATAAGTTGATGAAGATGGAGCAGACATTCATCAACTGGTGATACAGAATACAGACCTGGACGGCTGGCGTCACCCTCCCCCCAAGAGGCCCTTCCTCCTGCCCCCAGCACCGATGGTTCTGCGCACAGTCGGCACCTGGGCACGCTCCATGGTGACCCAGACCTGGCTTCTAAGCATTTGCCAGTGAGGGGAGGAATTTTCTGAGCCTCCCCTCACAAGGAACGAAAGAGAAAGGAACAACATCCAAACAAAGGGCCCTCTGGGCATTGTAGTCTTGGACTGGATTTCTGCCATGTCAACAGGGAAGGGAGTGAAGACTTCTTCCAGACCGGCTGGAATCCCAGTTCCTTACAACACCCTTTTGCTAACATCTTGTGAGCCCCTGATGCTCTCCAACATGTGGATGGAAACTTGACATGGGATACATGGGGAACCAGGGACAGCCCTGGCGCCATGCAAACCATTCCCTGGCCCTGAGCTGGGCTGTTTTGTCCTAAGCTGGCTCATTAGCCTGCTCTTTCTTTCTGCGTGACCCATCTTGTCCCAGTCAGGACTCCAGGACTCAGGGTGGCTTCTCAAATTTTCTCGCCCTCCTTTAGCAGACCTTCAGACTTTCTGTGTATAATCTGCATTTTTACACCAGAACAACATCATCATTCTTTGTCCTTTTTTCTCTCAGGCATCAGACATGTAGCCCCAGACTCCAGCTTTCTATACCCTCCGGGTCTTCCATTCCCCCACTCCTCTCCATTCCTCTACAACTGTAGTTCCCAAAATTCAACAAGCCTTTGAGCTCTCTGAAGGACTCACGGAAGCAGAGTATTGGACTGGACGCCAAAGTTTCCAGCTCAGTGGGTCTGGGGTGGGCCTCGGGAATGTGCATTTCCAACAAGTTCTCCCTGTCCCGGACCTAGAGGCCACCATCCAGGAATTGTGTGTACTTTGAGTTCTCTTTGGCTGGTGTGAGCCTTACCTACGCCTCCAGGCAGGCTTGGGCACATAGGCCAGCTGCTCTCTGTGCGGAATGCCTCACTGGTGGCTCACCTCGGGACGGTTCCCTAGTCCCGGGCATGGAACCTGCTCAGACTCGCTTTTTTCCCTTCCCTCCGAATTCCCTGCAGCCCAGCCTGCTGCATCAGCCCGCGGCCACTCTGGCTTCTCTCCCCACCCATGCACGTGGCTTTTTGCCTTTTGCTTTTCTCTCACTCCCTGTGTTCCTTCTCATCCATCTCTGTCTGCCAGCTTCTCGCATCCAGGCTTCCTCTGGCATCCCTCCATCGGCCTCATCCATCTAGCTGTGCAGATATTTACATTTCTAAAGCCCAGTGTGTTTTTGTGATTCCTCCTACTTCAGCCAAACAAGGATTTTCCTCTCCAGTCTACTCACAGTCAGGCTAAGGGGTGGGGGAGGGAGGACGCTGTACCCATTTGGAGCAGCCCCTCTTGAGACTGTTTATTCATGAAGAACAAAGAGTGATTTCGGCAGGGACGGACAGCAGACAAGCCAGTGCCACGCCTTTGACCACCTGGCCCCCACACGGACAGACCAGAGAACAAACAGCCCATTTGGTTGGGTCCTACTGATCCTTTTTAATCATATTGAGCTGACTTGAAAACCCCTCTCAGAGGCCTTCTCATGAGTATTTACTGGCAATACTCAGAAGCCAAGAGAAAAAAAAAAAAAAATACACGTACAGGTTCTTCCCCAGAGTGTAAACTCTTAGTCTCCAGTAACTACGGCATGGGCCGTGGTCTTGAATTACTTAGTTTGAATCCCAGCTCTGCCCATGACTAATGAACAAGCACCGTACCTCTCTGAGGCTTGATGTCCCCATCTCCAAAATGGGTATTTCTGCCCAGCAGAATGTCCAGAAAATTAAACAGAATGTCACATTCAGCCCCCGACATCCATGGCTCACAAAGAAAGACTCAGTAAATGCCATATCTTCTTTTAGGTGTGCCATATCTTTGGAGACCTGGAATCTGGGGGACAGAGAAGAGGCATAATCGTGTCTACCGTCAGTCTACCATGGGTAGGACTGGTTCTACCCTTGACTGGGGAACCCTAGAGTTTGTCAGACGACAGCTACCCTCCATTCCCCTGAGCAGTCAATCCCCCAGCACTTAACTTAAAAGCTTTGTGCAGTTTTGTTTTTTAAATAGAGGAGGGAAAAACCTATTCTTGTCTGTCCAGTGTTTTTCCAGCAAAATGGCGAGTCAGCACTAAAATTCTCTTTGGTCAGCAAAATGCATGTTGCAGTGGGAGAATCTGGGGGAGTCTGAGGAGGCCCTAGCAAACAGGGAAGTGAGGAGTTGCTTGGGCACTGCCTTTCCTGCACGCCTCTCTGGAATTCTGCAGGAGCAATGCCTCCCTTTCCTTTGTGTCCCTTCTGCTCCTTGTCACCTCAGAATCTTCCTGCAAGACAGACGAGAATCCTCAAGAGAAATCAAAAATAAAATATTTCCTCCAGACACAACCGGGAGTCTGATGAACAGAAAGGTGCCACCCTCCCATGGATACTGGGACCAGTTGAGCACCTGTCTTCAAAAACATCTGTGCTTGTGGAAAAAGTAAGGAACATATCACCAGCCACTCGGCCGTTACCAAGGTGCTCCCTGGAAATGTCTTGTCCAAAAGGTCTTGACTGACCAGCTACAAAGAAGCATAGAGACCCACTGGCCATTTTTTACCCTGAGAATGTTGTACTCTTGCCGTGTCACCACTAGTGTGACTGTGTGCAGTGGACAGAATAAAAAGGTCATCATCTCATCTCGGCCAAGGTAGTCAGCCTTCACGATGGCTGCCAGGCCCCGCCTGAAGGCCCTGAGATCACAAGTGTTCCCCTATTCCATGCTCCACTCCCATGAATCTGGAAATCAAGCCCTGTAACTACACAGTCATGAAGAGAACACAGGCAGTGGACCAGACAGGCCCGATATAAGAACTGGACTCTACCATTCTGACAGAGCAAGCAAGCCACTCAGTCACCATGCACCAGTTTTCTCATCTGGGAAATGGGGGGCCTACTTCACATCATGCTGAGTAGACACCCAATAAACTATATGGCTTCCCCAATTCACTATGACTCTTGGGATCATTTAAGATGGGTTAAAAAAAAACTGGCAAGAGGTTTATTTCATGCCCAAACCAGGACAAGATACCTTTGGCACCCCAGTCACCTTCAGCTAGAGCCAGCCCAAGTGTGTTGGAAAGGGAAGACCCACGTCACCCCCTGCTGCTCCAGCTCCTTCTGGCTGCGTTCGTATTCCTTTGCTGCTAGCAGCCTGTGCATATGGAAGACATTTTCTTGGCGTGTCTGGCCATTAACGTTTTCATTTCTGCTTAGCGTCAGGGGCTTTGCACATCACTGGCCTTCCAGCGCGCTAAGTCCGCCTTTGTGCAGGCTTGCTTTGTTCTTTCGTTTTCCGATCTGCCAGGCAGCAGTCCCGAGCAAGAGCTCTGGGAGGAGGGGTTTTGCCTGGCAGCTCAATACTCTCTGAGTTTTGGAGAAGGGCAAATTACGCATCTCCTCATACACAGTGGACTGTGCTCTCCCTCTTGAATACCTATGATTGCCTATGAGTCAGATCTCGCTTTCTTTCCTACCCACGCTTTCTGATTCACATGCGCATCTACTAAAGTTTGCCAATAAACACAGGGAAGCCTCCAAGTTTGGAGCTTGTGGAGCTTACTCCCTCAGCCAGCTGAACATGATTCTAGAAAAGCCATCTTCCACTTAAGCACATCTAATAACCCATAGTGTTGGCAAAGGTGCAGAGAGATGGGAACCGTCACCACCACTGATTAATGAAAGTGTAAATTGGTCTAACATCTCAGGTGGGAAGTTAGAACAGAGATTAATTAACCAACATGTATCAAGTATGATTCCATTTCTAGGAAAACATCCTATGCAAATAATATAGAGGGTCATCAAAGAGGATCATGACACCAAGATGTTCATCGCAGTCGTGTTTACAATTGTGCCAATTTGCAAATGATCCAAACAGTCAATCCTAGAGAATTAATTAAATGTCCTACTATGAAACGACTTTTAAAAGATGCTATAGAGTGATGTTAGAGGGATAAAAATAGGCTCATAACATAATCTGACATAAAAAAGACAATGGAAATGTAGATGTAATAAAATTTCAGTTTTAAAAACACACACACACATATATATATATACATACACAGAAGATTGAAAGAAAATTCCTCAAAGTATCAGTGCCTTTAGTGATACAACTGTAAGACTCTAGTTTTTGTTGTAGGTTTCCTACTTTTTCTATAACAAATATACCCGACAATGGGATGAGAATGACAGTCATAGGAATAAAAGTGATGCTGTCCTCTCCAGGGTCCGTGACCACAGTGGAAAGGTAGGCTTGTTCCAGTGACCTATCTTCAACCCTGACTCCATAGGACATTGCAGGAAAAAGTGTCGCCTGGTCCCCGTTAGCCTGATCCGCTCCCTGACAACAGGGGGCCAGACCCGCCTGAGCCTGGTTGTCCAGGTTGACAGAGTTGGCCTGGCCTTGATCTCCTGCAGCCCTGCACATCCAGGTGCCTTTCTAAGCCTTCTGTTAGCAGGCTTTCCTCCTTTCTGTTAGGTCACTGCAGATTGATTCATCTCACTTCACTGTGGTTTACAATTTGTAGTTCTTGACCCTTACGCCCTCCCCTGGTGCTGGAGCCATGTTTCTGCAATATCAACAAACCAATGGCAGAAGCAGCACATCAGCCCTTGTAAGCCTTGGATCCTCATGGCCTTCCCAGCAGGCTCCTTGCTCTCTTGCTACCTTTTCTGTCCCACTCTGGTATCCACACATACAAAACACGGCTTTTTAAAGTGGAGGAACCCTTTGGTTCCCTGCCCAAGATGGATGAGAAAAGGGAGGGCAGGCCTGGAACTTGACCGATGGGAATTCAATTCTATAAAACAAAAAGTCCTCATCTCTTGTCTGACCAAGAAATAAGGTCAGTTGAAGATTCACCAGATCTGAGATTTTATACATTGTCTTTGAATATGGAGCATAGAACTGAGAATTTCTGTCCCAGATAATCATGATGAACTAAAGAGGCTAAAAGCCTGTGCATCTGGTTTAAAGGGTAGTGTTTGCAGAATAAACCTTTTACAATGTCAGGACATGATGTGTCTGAGAATCAGTATGTCTGTCCGTTTATCTTGTGCCCTTTATTACCAATCATGAAAACAGAAATATTTTCCCCACTCAACCTCCAGGGCCTTTGGCCACCTAGTTCCCATAACCAAGTCAACTCAACTTCTTACTTCTTGGTATGAACTTCGCCCATAAAACCCAACTCCCTCACTCCCTAACTCTGTCATCTTTTCCGATCATTTTTTCCTATTTTCCCGTTCAATTTAATTATAAGAAAAATTGGACACAGAAGAAAATTTATTCTCACCCTGGCCTCTCCCATTCACTAGCTTAAAACCTTAGGTCAGTCTTCAACCTGCTTGAACCCCAGTTTTCTGAATGAAAGAAAGATCTAGGGGTTGAACTACATATCTAACAGCCTTCACATTGGTCCTAATCTACATTACATCTCACGGCCAGCAGAGAAGCCTTTCTGCAAAGCCCTCCCCCAGCTCTGAAAGGAACAGAGGCCTCTGGGTTCCAAGCCCCAGGCAAAAGCATTTACCCAAGCTGGTTCTGCACTTCCTTGGTCAGTTTGCTCAAGGCCTGTTGCGTGTGTGCTCCTTTCCTTCGTCCTATGCAAGTACAAAATAAACCTTTGAAACAATGGCTGTGTTTCTTTGCAACCTCCTGACACCATGTTCAGAGTACAGGAAACAGTCAGGGAAGGTTGTTAGTTCTCTGACTAATGCCTACCCCTCAGGCTGACTGGAAAAGGGACTCATTTAAATTTGGTTTCCCTGCCAGAATTGTCAGGCCTCAGTGGCCTTGGGAAATCACTAAGGAAGAAAATCGCCATTTATCCTAAAAACCCTGCAATCTGCAAAGGCTGCCATCAACTCCAGACCTCTGCCCAAGCCTTCCCTGGCAGCAGGAGTTGCTGTGTTATAGCCCTTCGCAGGGTCACGGTTACTCTTGAAGAAGAAATTTCTGCTGCCTGCTAAATGGGCCAGCAGGGGATTGTTGTTCTCATTAAAGCCCAGATCCTTTGTTCTCTACCACCACTGCGCTGAAGAGGGGCTGACCTGGAGGTCAGATGCAGATGTGAAGGGCGTGGCCCGCTGAGAGCTGCAATTGTCTCTGCTGTGCGACCCTGAAGGAGCTGCTTGACATCTCTGAGTCTCAGACTGCCTGCTCCAGAAAAGAGATCATAGCACCTGCCTTGCAGGGTTTGTATGTGACTTAAATACACTTGTGAGTCTACTTTCCAAACTATGAGTATTTGATACTATGTACACAGTGGCCCAATATTCACCTTTTATTTTCCTCCCATAAAAGACATCTTCGCAAAAAGCTCCTATCGGGTGAGCTCCATGGACAAGGGAGAAGAGTTGATCCAGATACACAGTGTTGAAATGCATGATATGTATTCCCATTGAAACAATGGTGTCTATAGCTCTCAGGTGAAAGAGTCTAAAATGGTAACGACTTGAGTAGTTCTGAGAGTTCCCCGAAAACCTCCCCCTCCGTGTAATGCTATTCATATGGTAGAAAAACACTCCCAATTCAAAACCAAGTTGCGAACCAATCTTTGGAACCCTGCCCATCTCTAAGCAGGGCTCTCTACCTGTGTTAAATCACCTTCAGATGCAGCCATTCTGTGCCAACCCTTTTGGCTGATGACACATTTGCAGATCTCAGCATGTCTGTGCTATCACAAACACAGGTGTGGTCTCCCGCCTTCCCCACGCAGGAAGGAAAGGCTGAAAAGAACGGAAGTGGAGTAAATTCCTGGGTTTCTCCTCCAGTATGAGGGGAGTTCTGCAGAGGATCTCCAAGGGCTCAGACATTCTTTCTGGTGAAGAGACATCTGCAAAGGACAAATACATTTGAGCAGTCCCAGGGGAAATGTCTCAGAATATACACCTCTTCCTTGGTCAGGACCAGAGAAGCAGATCTTGCATCCTAATGGCTGGAGGAGGTGGGAGGAAGGAAACAGGGACCCCAAAGTCAACAGTGGATTATCCAGTGGCAATGCGTATTGCCAAGAATCTCAGACAGATTTGCAACGCTTGGAGAAGCTAGCATTCTCTCAGCCCACCCCTTTCCAAGGATATGTGCCCAGCAGCCATGTGACCTCTTTCCTTTCCTCTCCAAGGGACTAGTCACCAATGGTACAATGTGCCTAGCTATCTGCACAAACTATACTATGTTCGTCTCAAATTCACATGTTGAAGTCCTAGCTCACCAGTACCACAGAAAGAAGGTTGCTGTATTTGGAGGGGGCTTCCACTGACACAATTAAGATCATACAAAATCATATAGGTGAGGCCTAACCCAATTGTGTGTGTGTGTGTGTGGTACAGGGAAGTAAGCCCAAGGTCTTGACACTGAGCAACACACCTTGCTCGTTTGTTCTTTCATTTTGAGACAGGGTCTTGCTAAGTTGTTCAGGCTGGGCTCAAACGTGCTATCTTCCTGCTTCAGCAGTCCTGAATGCTGGAATTACAGGCCTGCACCACTAGCCCAGCTTCCAAGTCCAATGTTACTGGCGCCCTTATAAAAATAAGAGATTCAGACATGAGCAATACCACAGGGAGTGAAGACCACATGAGGACAGCGGGGCGGAGAGGGCCACACGTGATGCTGAAGAAGCTACTTGACATCTGAGGACACATCCCTGAAAACAGTTTGATTTTGGATTTCCATCTTCCCAGAACTGAGAGAAAATACATTTCTGTTCCTTAAAGCATGAAGCTCGTGGTCCTGCATTATGAGGTCCTAGAAAACAAACGTACCGTAGAACAATACCAGGGGCCAATCAGAAGGAAAATGAGGCACCATCTCCACGTCCCGCAGCAAAGACACCAGCCAGACTTGGATGGCGGGGATCAAAACATTCGTAGCTCTCAGCTATCAACTGGACTCAGTGTTTGCCCCTACCTCGCCCTCACACATAGACCAGAGCGCCTGGCTCCTTCTCGCACCCCAGTTCCATCCCATCTCCTTGGGCTGCACAGGGCAGTACCTGCTACCATCTGCACTCCCAAGAGGACGCACCACCCATAGAGAGAGGTACATGCAGATCAGAAAGAAAACAAGGAAATAAGATGGAACGCAGTAAATCCTTGGGAAGGCCTCACTGCCAGAATTCCCAGACATCTGCTGTGGGTCTCTGCACGGCCAGGATAGCTGGGGCTTTGGGATTGACTTCAGCCAGTGCCTCTTCCCCAACTCTGCTCAGTCCACCAGGCAGATAGGTGTGGTCCTTAAGAGCCAAGACAGTCCAAGTGACAAGAGCAGGTGTTTGTTTTCCAGCTAAAATTCCTTCTAGTGGCTGAAACACCTTCAGCACTTTGCCTTTCCTTTCTTGCCTGCGGCCCTCCACTCTGGCCTGTTATCTCACACTTTCTATGAAACACATTTCCCCACCAGACAATGCTGGTCCTTAGACCATCCCAAGTTCAGAATAGCTCATAATCATAGGTTCCGCATTAGAGTACGTAAGTGCCCACCACTGCACTAGTTGCTTGACTCACGTTTGTTCGAACTCACAATCACCCTAGTTGCAAGGGAGGAAGGAAGACATCTTTTTTTTTTTTTCTTTGATACTGAAGATTGAACTCGGGTCCTTTGCACTGAACTACATCCCCAGATTTTTTTTCCCCTTGAAACAGAGACTCCATAAAACACGAAAGAGGAAGCCAAGGCTCAGCAAGGAGGAGCAATTCGCCCTCCATCAGGTGGCTAGTCGGGAAAAGAGGGAGGGCAGAAAATTACTTCACCTGACTTGGAGGCTTGGGACCTCCCACCCTACCACTCCGGTGAGAAAATATGCTTGTGAACGCTCACGTACACTGTGAAATGCTATACAATGAAAAGTATTGCTTTCTTTTTCCATCCTTATTATTAATAACTGGAAGACATGTAAGAGAGAGCGAGAGATAAATCTTCAACAAACATAAAAATCCTACGATTTCTAAAAGCAAGATCTGATCTCTAACTTCCAAACCTTGTGTGTCTGCGTTTTGCCTGAAGAGAAGTTTAAATCCCTTCGGAGACTGAAGCCATTCCCCGGTGCCTGCCTCAGTAGCGCTCTGGGCCTCTCTTCTGTCGCGTCCAGCCCCATTTCAAGTCATGTAAGCCAGCAATTGTTTGATGAGTACGCATTGGGCAGAAGCACTATACCAAGTTACTTACTGTGTAAACAGAGATGCCTTGGACGGTAACAAGGCAATACAGTTGATAATTTTCCCAGGACAAGAAGGAAACTGGAACGTGTGCTCATCCATGTAGAAGGCAGGAACCAACTCTCATTTGCTAGTCATTATAGTCCTAACGCTAAGTTCCATATTTGGTGCACAGTGGACAGTAAATAACCATGTCGACTGACTACACAGTATTTAGAAAGATTTTTCGCTGTCTTGTCCCACCCTCTCTCGTAGGCTTTAGCTACCGCAATGTCTCACTGCCTCTAAAGTCCTTCTTGTCTCCGGTACTGCTCCTTCCCTGGAGCCTTCCTCCCAGGACACTTGGCTAGACCTCTCAGCAACGTGCATCTCACTACACTGTACCTACATATGTGCTCTATCCTTCCTAAGACTGTAAATTCCTCCAGGTCGGAGAAGCACTTTTCCTTATCGCCCTAGGGTCTGTTCTGGTGCTTGCACATGATAGGCACAAGATAAACATGTATTGAGAGACTCAGTAGAGCTTGGGAGTTCTCTTGGTTGTCAACAGTCAAGAAAGAGGAAACGGGAAGTGAACTTGAGCTCTGAAAGACTGATGTCTGTGTCGCTATGTGCAGTAGCTGCTCGCTTGCTTTTATCACACCTTGCTGGGCACATATCAAACACATCATTAACTCATAGCTCACCATCATCATTATCAGCATCGTCACTTAATTCGGTGTGTCCTTTCATCTTGTCCTTTCTGTCTCCTGCAATTCTGATGCCAACTCTCTGCTATCTTTTCAGTTTCCATTTCCCCACCATTTTTTTTTCTATTGGAACCAACTGTCGCCCCTGCCTTCTGTCAGCCTGGATGTACTCGAGAAGTCCTTCCTCAGAAGGCAATACTTCCTGGCTTGTCTTCAGGCCTTATTCTTCAACGTGCCTCCGATGCTGTAGCTGCTACTGGACTTTCTTGGATCCTCCATCTTCCCCTTGGCCAGGCTGTTTGTATTCTTTAAGGACCTTTTGTGTAATGCCTGTGTTAGTATTTACATCCCTTCTTAGCTAGGGTGGACTCTGCTGCCCTGAGCACTTGTGCGACTCCAGTAGGATGGAGTTGCAATGTTGCCAAGCTACTCGGTGGCTCTTTCCTACTTATAGCACCAAAATACAAAATACGCTAAGAGCTGGAAGGTGCTTCGTGTGCAGCTTGTCTGGGGCCTGGGGTACATCCAGGGAAAAACATGCTGGGTTTAGCTCCCTGCGTAGGACACTTGGGCTTTGGCAGCAGAATTGTGAGTGCAGTGACACTCCGCCACTGATCAACTATGTGACCAGTACATGTTTTAAGCTCTCCAGAACTTTAGTTCCCGTATGTATAAAAGAAGGAAGTAACAATATTTTGCAGGATTGATAAGAGGATTAAACGTGATCACATACATAAGAAAACAGGCCCGGGGGAATTGTTTGGTGAGTAGTATTTACTACTACGAAACGTTAATAAAAATAGACTGCCCATCCACTACACAGAAGGGTGTATCATACTAAACTCTGAGATTGAAGGAAAGGAGATAAAACGATGCAGACAATCCCTGCCCTCTTTGAGCTCAAAATAAGAACTCAAAGAAGCTATGATAAGAGATATAAGAAATAGAGATAATTGAAAAAAACCTCTGGGAGGGACTGAGTTGAGCTCTGGGCTGGACTTGGAAGATTGAGGAGAGCCTTGATATGCAGCTATGAGATAAAATTTGTAGAAGAATAACTCATGCAAAACATCATAAAGAACCTGAAGGATAACAACAATAACTGAGCTTTTAATTGTTTCTTACAAAGTAAACACCGTGCAAAATGTCTTACACTGTCTCATTTAATCCTCTCTATAGCTATACAAGAGGAGGCCCAGGGGCTCCTGTCAGCCTCGTTCTACAAACGTCACTCCGGAAGGGGAAGAGAAGGGGTGGAGGAACGATATAGTGATTAAAGCATTTGCCTAGCAAAAGCAAGGCCCAGAGCCCAGAGCTTGATTCGCCAGCGCCACGTAAACTGGGCATGGGGGTGCATGCCTATAATTCCAGCACTCAGAAGGCTGAGGCAGGAGGATTACCGTGAGTCCAAGGCCAAAGCTGGGATACAGAGTGAATTTAAGACCAGCCTGGACTATAGAGTGAGACCCTATCTCCAAGAAGAAGAAGAAAAATGGGAAGTAATTTGTTCAGGATTGCAGGGCAAGCAGGACTCAGATTCAGGTCTATTTGACCCCAGAGCTTCCTCTCCTACCGCTGTATGTGGTTGGTGGGCACATGGGGGGAATGTGGGAAGGTGAGTGCTTCTGCAGGTTAGATAGGACGTATACACACACATGTGCATTTGTGGAGATATGTGTGTGCACACGCACACACAGTGCAGGAGAAATGTGAGCAAGTGAGGTGAGAGAAAACAGGTAAAACAACTACCACAGAAGATTCTAGAGTCCATGCGAGGCTACAAGCTGTTTCGGGGGCCAGCTTCACTTCTCTCTGCACATGTAATCCCGTTAGGCTCCAAGGGTCATTAACAACAGCTACGATCATGCTAATAATAATAGTGGGAAAGCCCTCAGAGGGCGGGGTGAGCCAGGGCGCGACCTGTGCTCCCTCCAAGGGGTAAAGGCCTCTGACTCGACTCCCACTTTGTGGGCTTCAGGGGCCCACACCTAAGCCTCCAAATTGACTTTGACTTCACAGGAGAGCTCAGCAAATCCTGCAAAAGCAAAATACCTGGAGGAATATCTCTCCTTCTCTCGAGTTTTGGCAAACTTATTATCCCAATCAATATCTGAGTAATTACAGTCCCCTGTGATTAAGGGGTGGGGTGTGTTTTTCCCTTTCTTTGGCCTCTTTACAGGTCTCTCTTATCTGGAAAAAGATTTCTTAATCTACTTTCCCTAAACGCCCTGTAGGTCTGATGCCACCACGGCCCCGAAACTCCCTGATTGCTTTTATTCTCCTTACCTGCTACCTGACCCAGCTCGATGGAAGCCCTGGTAGGATTCAGCCATTTAGCTCGGGCTCCCCAAGAGTCCCCAAGGGGAAGAGATGGGGGTGGGAGCTGAAACTCTCCAGAAACCTGAGGCACAGTGGGTGTGTCCGTCTTCCCTCTCCATTTAAGAGGGAGCAGGAAGGCTTCAAGAGTGGGACCGGCCTCCGTGGTCTCTCCTATTGTTCATAGTCCCCATCACACCCCTGCACCCTGCCATCCTTCCCCCTGGCTCCAGCTCCCCAAACTGGCAGACCATGGGGGAAGGGACAGCTTGGGAAGTAGAAGGAAATAGGTTGGAATAAGTATCACGAGATTGAAGGGCATTTTGCTCAATCCTCCCCGCCATCCTTCGGATCCCAAGGAGCCCTCCCTCCTGGGCCCTCCAGATATAACATCATCTACTCCTGCAGCTTGGAGGACCCCACCCTAAGGCGTACAGATGAGTTTCCTCATCCAGCCTCCCCGCGTCTCCTGAGCAACAAGGACGTCCTTATGTGGGTCAGGATGTTGTCTCCCTGGACGCGGGGATGTCATGCGTGAGAGAGCAAGAGGAGAGGGGCAGCCACCGGCCTGCAGCTGTTTTCTGGGGTGCAGGTAGAGGGCTGCGGAAGGAGCCTCCGGGTCCAGCCTGGCTGATGTATGGTTTAGAAACCTGGTCCTCTCTGACTGTCAATGATTTAGGAGCTTTCTGCACTCCAGAAACCTAATTACCCCGAAGATTTCCCTTCGTCTTCTCGGCTTCGCTTCTGAAGAGACCCATCCAAGAACGCCACTGGGTTGGAGTCATTACTTTGCCGACCACTTGCGGGGCCGTTTATTGTATTTTTATGAGGGGAATGCTGTGCTGCCTAATACGTTTCCCAGGAGAGCCTCTCTAGAGGGGGCTCCCGGGGCCACCGCCGCTGCTGGAGGGGAGCAGCCTAAATGTACACCCACCCGTCTCCATAAGGGGAGGGGTGCACACCCACATGCACGCAGGACCTGGATACTCAGAGACAGAGGAGCTGGCTAAGCACACACCACCTGGCACATTCTGATAAGCATTTTAGGGGCCATCGCGTCCTGCCCCCTGCCTCCAGGCAGATCTGTTCCAATTTACCCCAGACAGCATGGGTCTGCCTCCCCGAGGAGGCAATTTCACCATTCCAGCAGAAGACTTTGCTAGTGCTTAACAGCTCTCCTCTCCCGGAACATTTTCCTTCTGGAATTAGTGATGTTCCTCCTGGAAGGGGACGTGGATATCACGTAGGAGAAGTCTCTCATTTCAAGAGTGGCAGGTTCCAAAGGTCTCCGTTCCCACAGCAGTCTCTCTGCCCTGTAGAACAGGCACTCAAGGTCTGGCAGGAGTCACACACCCTGTTGACTCCTTAAGCTCAGCTCGGTGCAAGGAGGTGGCCTTCTGATCAAAGCCGGGTCCTGCTTGGGCTCATCAATTTTCATAAGACAGTGACAACCTTACCCTAGGGTTGACAGATTTCAACCATTTGTGTGTTTGTAAGGCATATGGGTCTGTATTTAATTGGCAACCCAATCGCTGCGCTTCAGGTATTTGGCAGGGAATACAGTCTTGAACTCATTGCCACACGGTGTCCATCAAAAACGCAGCTGAGAGAAACAAAATGTATGGACGATTGCCTGAAGGGTATGTGGTCTACCTACCCCTCCAGAAACACAAGTAACAGCTCCAGGACTAAACATGTCCCTTCCCTATGTCCTATGGGGAGTTGTGTTTTTGAGTTGAAATTTGGCTTTTGTTAGGAGATGATTCCACGGCCTCAAAGAAGAAGGAACTGTTTGTCATCCCAATGTTGTTAAGAATGTTGCTCACCACAGGACAAAGATATGCCTTTAGAATGGTCCCAGGAAGGACTCCTCTTTGCCAAAAGTTTGACTTCTAACTGGCCTTTGTTTCTTTCTTTCATCCTCTGTTCATATTCTCTCCTTCCCTTTGTCTCTCCTGCCTTCTTTCCTCTACTCCTTTCTTTTCTCTCTCTCACCTTACATGCAGTATGAATTTTGAGACTGCTGCAGTTAGCTAGGCTGGCTCGCAAAACATCTAAATCAAGGCCTGCCCTCAACAGCAGCCTAAAACTCTGTGTCCCTGCGTTCACCGCTTTCCTGATCTCCTGAGACCTTCCAACCTCTGTCTTACTTTCCTTTCCTGTTGGTGCATGTTATCACATTGTCTTGTACCTATCTGGGTGAACCCCCATAGTTCCACTCAGGTACAAGGCAGGTGTAAGTATATTAATGAATTAATTAATACAGATCAAACTGTGCCGCATGCAAGATTATATATGCAAAAGAGTGCATTTACCAAGCTGGCCCTGGAAGGCCTCCCAGGTGATATGGCACTGGGCTAAGCGTCTAAAAAGACATGGAAGTTATGAAGGAATAGAAGGAAGTAGAAAAGCGATTCTCATCTAAATTCTCTCCTTTTCACCAAAATCACTTATATTTTCCTGTTCTCCTCATTCACCAGTAAAGCCTATCTCTGGGAATTTTACTCTATTGAAAAATCTCTTCACAACATTTAAGGCCCAAAATAAGAAAAAAATACAACATCATAGGAGATAAATGCAAGAAAGAATCTAAGAAATCTTCTCTGACACCTTAATAAAAATAAATAAAGGTATACCAGGTGTGGGGAAATTTTTTTTCTGTCAATGGCCATTTGGATACTTATGACATGATTCACTGGCTGTATGAAATTATCAACTTAAAAATTAGCCTGTTATATTTGGCAAAACATTTCATTAACTCATGCCTAACGTGACGGTTGCCTTGGCTGGGCTGAACCTTACAGCCTCTGGGCTGCATGTTCCCCACCCCTGAATGTAGACAGGGTAAGTCTGGTTTCTGGACCACTTAGATCCAGGATTGAATTGAAAGCCCCGTGCCCCAAAGGTCTATGTTCATTGTTGGAGTCTATGAAGCCAACTAATGACAATTGTCATCAAGAAGACTGAGCTCTGGGCTTACATTGTATGAGTCTGCCATATTACATAAGGCCGAGGAGGTGGGACTTCTGCTTGTGCAATTTAGTCCTTTCAGGAAAGATTGGCAGACATAAGACTTTGGACACTTTGCCAGTTTGCTTAACCCCACTGAGCCTCCACCTTCTTTGTAAAAAGATGATAAGAATATTTCTCCTGGATTGTTGAAAGCATTGAATGAGAGAATTCATAAGAAGAACTTGGCGAATAGTTAGATCCTCACAAAAACTACTGGCGGTGGTCACTATTACCCCCATTTCACAAATGAGAGCCAGCAGCATAGACGGAGTGTAATAGTTCAGCCTGGAAAACAGAGCAGAGTTCCTGATCTGTTAGCCCTGATGTCTGTAGCTTCGCTACTTGAAATCACTAGAGACGATGAGCTTCGACGTTGGGGTTTCCTGTTTTCACTCTCTCTTTCCCACTCCATCTTGTCTCCGGTCTCTTCTTTTATGCCACAGCCTGCCTTTGCTCACCAACTGCCTACCTCCCTCTTCACACACATCCTGTGTCTAAATACTAATACCAGCCCCACAATGTTTATGTGGAAGTGGATACTCAATATAATAATAGCCAAAGGAGGCCGTAATATCGCTTTTAAGACCTTCCCTCTGGGACAATTTATGTGAGATCCTGAGAAGAGGCAAAGACATAAGTCTCATTTCTGGATCACTTAAAGCAAACTCTGGTCGAGGACCCCATGCCCTTAACTCTTGCATTCTGTGTGCTTTGTTTTATTACATGAAGTTAAACAATTGTTGTTTCTACTAGAAAAATTCTCCAGGGACCTGTCCAGGCTGAAAACTCTGATGGTTCTTTTTTTTTTTTTTTCTGGCCAAAGCATGAATTTTCTAGATCTTGTTTTGGTACCTTGGGTAAAAGCATGGACACCTAGAGTTCTTGCTGAGTCTGTACCTGTCTGAGGGTTTCGCCCTGCTCACCAGCCTGAACCCCTCCTTTCTCCATTCCCCTCCTCCTCCGCTCCATCCAGCACACAGGAACGAAAATATGCTACCGGTGAAGTCACTGGAGTGAACAGAGAGAATAATACCACAGGCATTCTTCATGCTCTTTAGGAGTATTGATGGGTTTTAGAGTCAGGAAAAAGCAAAGTGAGGACAGGGTGTGGAGCTGATACTCTTGTCTGGGTTGCTTTCTTCTCAGGATTGTACTCCCTCCCACCCAACCCATTTTACGTTTCACAAGCTCAATGTCGGTGCTCAGCAGTTGCCTTCAGATGGTCACACCCAAGGCTACAGGGTCTAGATATGGCTCAGTCCTGCCCTAGGCCGTACACACTGTAACAGATCAACACGCAAGGCTATCACCAGTGTATTCTACACAGGCTCAACCCAGTACATCTCTTCTTGTACACTCCCTGACCCCTACAAGGCTGTACACTAAACAACTTCCAGCTTTTAGTGTGCTTCAGTGCTATACGTAGGAAATAGCTAGCAAGTATCTTAGATTGCAAGTCCATCCTGCTGGAGCTAAGGAAGTGCCGATATGGCAGAAAAGGCCAGCCTGTTAAACATAGATATAAATGATAGTAGAGACATTACACGAAAGGTCTTGAAAGAACATCGCCATTCTGGCCAAGGTGAAGACGGAGATCCACAAAGTTCACCAGCAGTGATTACCCTGACCTCACACCATACATAAAATGAACACAAAATGGAACATAAATCTAAACATAAAACCTAAATGTATTAACTTTTTAGAAACATAAAATTTTGGGACCTCAGGCTATGTAAAGATTTCTCAGATACAGCAATAAAATCATAATCCATATAATTATTTTAAATGAACAATTTGGGTTTTAAGTAAGAATTTCTCTTCAAGTGATGCTCTTAAGAGAATTACCAGGCAAGTCACAAGTGGGAGAAAATATTGACAAAACCCAGGTCTGACAAAGGACTTTTATACAGGGTATAAATAGAACTCTTAAAACTCAATAGTACGAAAACTTAGGTTTTCCTTGGATGAACAATAGACATTTAACAAATGCAGATACACAGCAAATAATTATATGAAAAGATACTCAACATTGTTAGTAATTTTCAAAAGATACCATTGCCAGGCCTGGTGGTGCAGGCCTGTAATCTTCACACTCTGAAGACTGATGCAGGAGGACTGCAAGTTCAAGCCCAGCTGGGGCAATTTAGCAATTCAGTAAAGACTCAGAAGTCTCAAGATAAAAAGTTTTTAAAAATGGACTGGAAGCCAGTCCCGGTTGCATAGGCTTATAATCCCAGAAGCCTGGGAGCCAAGGCAAGAAGATCACAGGACTGAGCACAGCTGGGGCAACTTAGCAACTTAACAAGATGTCGTCTGAAAATCAAAAAAAAAAAAAAACTGGGGTTGCATCTCAGTGTTAAGGTCCTGGAATCAATCTCCAGTACCATATTAAAGAAGGAAAAAGGTAGAAGGAAAAGAGGAAGAAAAGAAAGATGTAATTCAATGAAAAGGCCCTGGTTTCAATTCCCAATATCCTCCTCCCCAAAAATTGAAACTATAGTGGAATATATTGCATGTCTACTAATATGCTAGTATGGCTAAAAACTAAAAAAATTTAAGTAAGTGCCAAGTGCTGGGGAGTACTTGGGATGATTGAATCTCTCTAGGCTAGTACGGGAGAAAGCAAAATGGAGCCGTTGGAGAGAACAGTTAGGTAGTTTCTTACAAAGTTAAATACATTCTTCTATGACTTAGCAATTGCAGTCTGAAGAATTTACCACCTGAAATGGATTTATGTTCACAAAAATCCTATATGACAAGGTTTACAGAAAATTTATATCTAATCAACAAAACGGAATACAACTCTAATGTCCATCTAGTGAACAGATAGACAAACTATAGTACTCCACACAATGAAATTCAACTCAGCAGTAAAAGCAATTGAACTCCTGACACACACATGAAGAAATCTCAAATTTATTATGCTAAGTGAAAGGAGCCAGACTCATATAATATTCTGGGAAAGGCAAACTATAGGAACAGGAAGATTAGTGGTTGCCGGGGACTGAGGATGGGAGAGTTGTCGAATGCAGAGGGACACGTGGCAATTTGGAGGACGGATGCAATTATCCTACATCTTTGTTGAGGTAGTGGTTACATGACTCTGAATCTGTCAAGTCTCTTCTAACTATATATTGTGGAGGGTTAATTTTCCCGATCTTAAATTATACCTCAATTTTTAAGGCTAAAAGAGCTCTTTCTCTCCAACAAAAATAGCCTGTAAGATATGTATTCAAAAATTATTATCCCAATTTTATAATGGAGAGAGTGAAGGGATAAAGGCAGCAGCATGTACCTTGCCCGCAGTCACAGAATAGAGGGTAGAGAAGTGACTAGAGTCTGAGCCAGGAGCTCCCGAACCCATGACTGTAGCCACCAGACTCTCCTATATCGCTTCTCATCTTTATTCCTGAGTACATTTTGACACATTTGCATTGGACCTGAACCAAACTGAAGGGTCAGTGTAGGTCACAGGCATCTTGTCTATGTTTCAAATCCATAATAATTGCTTAAGTACACTGTATTTTTGAAACCATTCAAACAATAAAAAGAACAAAGAAAGTTTCCTTTCACTTCTCCTTCCCCGACTCATTCCTCTACACTAGACTTGTTTTGTTTTGTTTTTTTTCCAATGCTGGGAGTCAAACCCAGAACCTTGTACATGCTAAGGGAGCACTCTATCACTGAACTCCTTCCTCAGCCTCACTAGAAATAAACTTTTTGGCAATCATTGGCTCACAGGTTTATAATTATATTCCCACATTGAATGAATTTCCAATCTCCACACTTGCCATAGAAGAGTACTTAGCTTGAAAGCAAAAGCCATGGGTTGGGACTGGGAATGTATCTCAGCAGTTAAAGTGCTTGCCTTGCAAGTGCAAGGCCCTGGGCTCAATCCCCCTGACACTACATAAGCCAGGCATGGTGGCATGCACCTGTAATGCTAGCAGTTGTGAGACTGAGGCAGGTGAATTGCTGTGGATTCGAGGCCTGCCTGGGCTACATAGTGAGTTCAGGGTCAGCCTGGACTACAGAGTGACACCCTGTCTCAAAAACAAACAAATAAAAAACATGGGTTTATATCCTTGCTTTGTCATAGACCAGATGTATGATTCAAGGGGAAAAAGTTTGCCTCAATACACAATTTTTTTTTCATTTCTAAGGTACAAATAATAACACCTAAGAGGACAGACCTCTTACCACATAACAACAATTGAGCACATGTCATTTAATCTACCAATCCTGGGTAGTAGAACTGTAGTAAATAGCAGATAAGACTGTGACCACCAAGTCCCCAGTCCATTCAATCAACCTCACCAGGTGAAGGTGATTCAAACCCAAATCTGTCTGAATTCAGTACATTTTTTTTCAAAAGTCTACTCTTACACCATCCTAACAAGTAATTTGGATCCTGTGTCACTCAAAATATGAGTGTAGGAATTGAAAGGACAGGAAATACTTAGCCTAGGGAAGCAAAGACTCTTCAGGGATGTGAGCATTGGTTTAAAATATTTGAAGAGCTGTCATATGGGAAGTGAGGATAGATTTGTTCTCGGTTGCTTCAGGGCACAGCAGAATTAAACTGGATGCAGATTTTGTTATTATGGGATAAAATTGTCCAACAACTACTATTAGCCAGCAAAAGAGGCGCGGCCCATGGGGCAATGGGCTTCCCACCACTTTCAGTAATCAAGCTGAAGCTATGTAATCGTTTGTCGGAAGAGCCAATGAAACACCCCAACAAGCAGATTTTGGGACCATACATGTCGGTACAGAGGTGCACATCCCCAGAACACACAGAATAGATGAATGTTTAGCGGGCCAGTGTGCCCCACCCATCCGTCATCCTCCCCATGGTGAACAAGTTGAGACTGCTTGCAAGGATAAGTGGGATCAGACAGAGAAACCAATACAAGGTGGAAGGTTTCATCAGCTGGTTCTGCATTTAAGAGGAGGAGCAAAGGAGAGAGTGTCCTGTCCTCCAAAACTGCAGACCTATTTGGATCCTATCTGAAGTCCCTTGGCAGCTGACAAACATGCCCATCTGCCATGTTGGCACAGTGCCCCAGCAAGGGGAGCTCTGCTTCCCGCTGGTAGGCCTAGGAGCCAGGTGGCTGCATATGTGTGTAGAGGGGGGTCTCTGTCCCAAACAGCAGAGGGCACTCACAGTTCCCATATTTACCTCCTGCCCTGCTTACCCCCCACCTCCCCTACCAGGGAGCATCGAGCTGCCCTGGAGCTGCAGAAGGTGGAAACAGAGAAGGTAGGCACTGGAGAGTTGGAGGTTGCCAAGCAAACGGGCCTTGCCACATTGAACATGTTGTAGAGCCAAGACCACCCAAGGAACAGCCAAATGGACTCTTGGAAGGAAAGGCTGAGGCACGAACAATACCAACTCAAAAGGCACCCAAGGGGTGTGGGCCCTTGAGAAAGCGGGAGGTAGTACGTGATGCGGTTGGCTCTGTCACTTTCCTCCCCGAAAGAGGAGGAGACGTAGCTCGGAGGCGAGGACATTGACTTTTTTCTGTCTGCCCTTGGTGGAGCGCATCCTCCTCTGCGGTCAGACGGGAGGGTCTGAGCTCCTCACCACCGCCACCGCGCCACACCGGCCTCCTCCTACCTTGGCTCGGGAGTGTGTCTGTGTGTCTGTGTGTGCGTGCCCATGTCCGTGTGAGGGCTGCAGTCACCGCAGTGCTGATGCGGCAGAAGCGCATAAAGGCTGGGCAGCTAATCCAATCATTTATGCTTCCCTTGTTCCCACTCTTGGATCTGATAGATAAAAATACCCAGGCAAATGACCAGTTTCGTAGACTGTTTCCTCTTTTGTCAATACAAGGAATTGTGAGCTGTCGTCTTGTCCCTCCTCTCCAGGGAGAGAACTCAAATATTTATGACCAGCTTTTATAACACTAATTGTATTTCTAATTGTTTTTCCTGTCAGCAGCTTCGCTCCCCTCGCCACAGTGACGACGGGCAGTTCTGGGGCTTGTGAAATTCAAGAGAGACTTGAAACAAGGCGGCCACACTTCCTGCTTCCTGGTCCTCTGCTCTAAAGCAGGGGTTCTGGCTGGTGGCCAAAGTCCTACGTGTCCAACGATCTTGGCAGAGGGGACCGCATTTCCTTTCTCCTCGCCTCCCGAGAGATCAAGAAGGCAGGGAAGTGACCCAGGACAGCTCCTTAGGCTGGTGTTCCTTCAGCTGCGTGCTGAACCAGTTCTTGCCTCAGTTTCTCCACCTACAAAATCTCTTTCTACACTTTCCAAAGCTGCTTTCTGTGATTCAACTCAGTGAAAGGCCCACTGGAGGGTTTTTTTTTTTTTTTTTTGAGATCTTGAAAGTGATTTTAGATTTGCAGATCAATGAGTGTGCTGGAAGGTGGTTTGACTGAGAAACACGAAAGCTGAGGCCTCTCATTTAATTATTCATTCACACACGGCAAACATGTATGCAGACCCACCATGCAAGCAGCGTTGTTCCGCATTCTAGGAACTGGCAGACACTCAAATCTTCCCACTATCATCCCAGACCCATTTCTTTTATAAGACGGAGGTGGGCTTTCCCTGCACCAGTCCCAAAGAGCACTACACGCCAACATTTGCCTGCCCAACATCACCAAGGACAGCCTAAGGAATGACTATGCTGATGTGAAAAAAGGCCTAAAAGTACCAAAAATTGAGGAGCTGGCATCCTAATCTTGCTCTGCTTCTGTCTTGGACAAATCACTCACACCCTGTAAGACCCATGTTCATCACTAATAGCACAGAAACTAAAGTAACCTTGACTCAGTGCTGATTTAGGATGTCAGATGAGATTGTCCAGGTGAATGCTGTGTGGAAACGGTGTACAAAACAATCCTAAGTGAAATATTTCTAGAAATTATAACCAAGAATCCTAGAGCCCTTCTAGACTCTGGACACTAGGAAGTGATGATTGAGAAGGCCTCTATTGGGTGACTCCTTTTCAAAGGAGGAAGGGAAGTCTCTCGAGCAAGCTCCTAGAACATCTCCCTTAAAAACTGGGTCAAATTAACCACCCCTCCACAAGAGACCCTCGGTCGCAGTAATGAATGAAATAGTCATAGTGATGCACAGTTTAACACCCCAGTGTTTTCTCACTACGGAGCAATCCTAGGCTACAGTTGAAATGGGTAACACCAGCCTCCGAGCTTTAAAGGTAGCACAGCTCTGGATCAGGCATCCCATGATGATTCAAGAGAGCTGGGAACTGAGCTCTATAGCAGGACAGTCCAGAACTGTTACAGGAGAGATTACTCCTGCTGAAGTATTGTTCCCTGGACCACAGGGATATTCCTGACCCGGTGGGGTAGGTATGGGATAGCAGAAAAACACAACCAAGAGAGAACAGCTCTTCTCAGCAGATCCAGTCTCCCTTGTTCTTTCATCTAGAGGCACTTGACTTTAATGGTGATATGGGAGAAAGAAATTCTGTGCAAATCACCACACCACGTTGTATGTAGAAAATATGTCATGTGCCCACTGTACCGAATCCTCCCTTTGACAGGTATGAAAATATGATCAAAGAGGGGAGTTGACTTTCAAGACTTTGACCTCAGACCAATACCTTACTTTTCAGAACCTCAAGATCTATTTTTAAATTGGTAAAATCATAACAATAACGACTTCGTTGTGATGGCTGGATGGACATAGTTATAATATTAACTATGGGAACGTCCTTCAAGAAATAGTATGGAGAGGTAGAAGCCCCGGAGTTTGAAGTCAGAGACGTGGATTTAAGATGTTGTTCCAACAGCTGTGTGGCTTTGGTGGAGTTCTGTAATTTCTCTGAGCTTCATTTTTTCTTATCTGTAGACGGAAATAATGATATCTAGAATGGCGGTGAACATCCAGTGAAATCATGAAACCTCTAAATGGTGTGTCTCAACATTAGTAATCACTGAAGGCCGGGAAGGCCAGCTGACTTGCCCAAGGCCCACAGTGCCATACCAACTAATCCAGCCTCTGCAACCCCTGTGCCCTGACTCCAATAGGATCTCTGTTTTTGCCCTTCCTGGAGGAGCCTGTCTCCTGCTGACAGGCCTGCTGGTGGCCACCTACCTGTGTGCAGTGGGGGGAAATTTGACATTGATTTGAATGTTGCTGTTTATATTTGCTTTCCCTCAGGAGTTAACTAGAGTCCTTCTAGCATTGATTAACTCTATCTGGTTTCCTAATGGAATAAACACAGGGCCCCTCGGATATTGACTGGAATTTAACGAATGCACCCCTCACAACACTAAAATGGGCCACAGGGCACAGCACTTACGTGCACAGGCCACTTTTGCCCAAGGTCCCAGCTGGAATGCCTTGTGACTTGCTCTTGAGCAGCTGTTACAGCCTCTCGGAGCAGAACTCATCAATCAGTGGGACTGTTTATAGTTTTTCTCTTTAATTTTGAGGCAGGAATGATTAATCTGAGCCTCACTGAGGCCAAGGATACATGTGTTGATCATGGCAAGGCTAAGGGGCTGAGCTCCTGCCAGGTTTGGACCTCCTGGAGCGTCTCTGAATGGGCTGGGCTCCCTACCCCCACCCCACAGGCCTCCCTCCCTCCTTGTGCCAAAAACCACTCAAAGCAGAGATCCTTCAGCCCTCCCTGAAGATGCGGGAAGTTGAGACCGGGCCCTTTATCCCAGCCTACACTTAAGACCTGAGTTTTCTCTTCTGAGAGCCAGCCTGGCTCCTCTCACCCACCCTCCTTCCCACTGCCTCCCCACTCGAGCCCTGGGCTCTGCTGGGCCCCTATCCAGCTTCTTCCAGCACAGTCCTGGCCTGCTTTTCACTGCTTGCTCCAGGCAGTGGCCTCCTGAACTCCGTGCTGTTCTCCTAAGAAGATTGGAGCAGGGTTGAGAAGGGTTGCAGGCCAGGGATCAGGCAGGTGAGCTGGGGTGGTCCCTGCTTTGGGCCCGGTTGCTTTTAATCCGCCCCACAGGGAAATTCCAGGTTCCACTCTGGGGCCCATGGGCTCTGACCTCCCCAGTTCTCTGAAGCCAATCTTTTTTTCATTATGCTTTTGAATTGTTCGGTTAGCTTGTGTGTGCGTGCTTCCCTCTTCGAACAGCAATAAAATAAATCAGGGAGAAAAACAAAAAACAGTAGCAGAGGATTGGAAAGAAATTCTAGGTTGACACATTAATGAGGTGCCCCCGGCCTGGGAGAGTTTCTGGTGTCTTTCTGGGTACAGTCCCTTACACCCATCCTTTGCAAGCAGGCGTCTTCCCTTCCAGGGCTTCCCCAACACATTTAGTGCAGGTCCTCTGCAGTCCTTTTTTTAAAAAGAGGGACAGCCTGGAGGGTGATGGAGAAGATGAGCCCCCACTTCCTTGCCTATGCATGTCCCCACAGGGGTCCCCCAGCCTACCTGGGCTCCCTGTCTTTAGGTTCCTAATCAGCTCCCATGGCTTCCTAAGGAGCCACACAATAGCTTTATTGAGTGGAGCTATAAATTTTTAGCAAGGCCAGCCCTGGGAGTAGGCAATTACCTTCTGAGAACTGACTGCCTTCCTTCCAACACAAGGGGTCTTTCATAACCACGTGGCATCGTGCAGGCGTGTGCATGACCCACGCATGGGTGGGTGCTGCATCCTCCCCCTTACGCCCCCACCTGCCCCCAGCAGCAGCTTGACGCCCCAGGAGCAGCTCCAGGGACAAACACTTAGGCTTTGAAGGAGACTATTCAGGATGGCTGCTTCTTTGTTTCCCCAAGTTTTGGCTTCAGCCCAAAACTGAGTTGAAGGAAGGATGGAGAAGAATAAATAACTATATCTTGCAAGCCTTTTTAAAGTTATGACACACCAGGAGAAGTGGAGGGGGGAGGAGGAGCGGGAGGGAGGAGGAAAGGACCCTTTCCTTTCTTACTGGGGAGAAATTGCTACATTTTCTAATAACAAGGAAGCAGAAAACAGCTGAACCTTAAAACTTCAAACTTCAATCAAAGTCACTCTCTTAGAAGAGTAGGTGGTGTGCAAAGGCTAGGAAACATATATGTATGTATTTTAAAGAGCAGTTGGTCTGGAATTAATCAAGATGTTAATATTAGGAAAGGTAGCGTGGGAGACAGGATGTACCCAACCTGCTTGGGTGTAAAGAACCCAAGGACTTGGGCCACACCTGTTCTCAGGAGACCTAAGCTCTCTCTGGCTCCTGAGAAAGCCTCATACGTTAGGTTCAAGACCTTGAATAAGCAGAAATCAAAGCAGTATCAGAACGATACCCCCACAACAGCAGTCCAGCCACCGTGGCCCCCTGCAGAACCCATGCCTCCCTTCCACAGAGGCAGGCCAGCATGGTAGGTGGGGATGCTCGGCTCCAGGGCAGGTACCTCTGGGGCCAGGTTGACTGACACCTCCAACCTGCAATAGAGGGACTTGCTTGGTGGGAAGCAGCAGCTCTGGTTCCCCGTAGCTGTCAGGCCATTCCCCAGCTCTCAGCTCATTTAAACTAAAACCCAAGTATATGTATTCCCTAGCAGGCCTGACACACTCGGGTGCTCCTGCCAACTTACTCGGCAACTCTGTACACAGCAGATCAATGTGTGCAATTTAGTAACGGAGAAATGAAGACTTCTGTGAAGAGGGCAGGGGCGGGCGGGCGGGGGCTTCTACTCCTCCCAAGATCTTGCCTTTCCCACCCCCATCCCACAGCACTGACCTCTGAGCCTTGAAGAAGGAGACAGTCCTTGTGCTGTGGACACAGAGGGACAGCGCTTCCGAGCCAACCTTGGCTCAGCAAGCAACTCACACCGACTTTTCATGTCTTTCACATCCAGAATGTGACTATGACCTTAAGTTTATATAAAACGCCATCTGTATCCCGGTCTGAAGGGCACATCCCCAAGGAGCGCCTATGCTCCCACCCTCCTCTCACCATCCCCGGGAGCCTCCAGTTCCTCAGCAGACATACGAAAGCTTGGGGACAGGTGACTTCATACTAAGCAAATACAGATGCTATTTACCTTCCGTCTATTTTTCTGACTATTCGTAGGGGAGTAAAGGGGAAAAAAAGTTGAGCTCAGTGGGCAAAAGGAGCTGTGGTCACGGCTCTCCCCGGCTTCGGAGTTCCCTCCTCATTGTCCCAGTCTCTCCTACCAAGGCGTGGGACTCAAGGGGAGAACACGGACTGCATTTCGCTAGCTGATGTTAAAACCACAGATCTGAAATAACTTCTATATCATCCTCAAGAAACTCCCTCCGTGCCCAAGCAAGGTTCTGTGCCTACTCTTACACACTCTCTCGGGCTGAACATCGCTCTTTTTCTCACCAAATTTGCCCTTGCTGTGCATTGACTTCTGATTTTACTAGCATGGCGACACCAGGGAGAGGAGGATGGTGAATTTTGCTTCCCACTCCAGACCCCTGGTAGAAAGGGCATGAAACTCTAGTAGAGATTAGATGAGGAAAAACACGTATTGTGCGTTTGCTGAGTACAAAGTTCTGTGTAATATGCTTTGTGCACACCACGGATGCCTCTACCACTAAGGCCCCACCCACGCCCACTGAAATGCCCCAGACAAGAAATAAGGAGGTTGAGAACCAGCTAGATTAAGTGATCTGCCACAGATCACACAGCTTCAGTGGCATGACTAGAATTCAAAATGAATTCAGAGCCAGAGCTCTTTCTTTGCAAGCAACTTGGCGTGGCAGAAAGGACATGAGCTCTGAACCTAGGTCCTAGCCTAGGCTCCTGCACCGAATCTGGCCCCAATATTATTCTCGCCATTCGGATGTAAATGTAGTGGCGGTTCACTGTGGTCTCATTTACAAGCCTCTGGTGACCAAAAAAGTGAAGTTCCTTTTCATGTGCTTACCAATCACATCGGAGGTCTTCTTTTTAAGAAAGGCCAATTCATTTTAATACATTTTTTTCTATTGAAGTGCTGCTCTGTTTTTGTATTGACTTGTTGTTTACATATGATAGATATGAGTCACTTGCTAGATATGTTTTGCAAGCATCTTCTCCCAATTTGTGGCTTGTTTTTTTTACTTTTTAAGTTGTCTTTTGATTGCTCAAACTTCTACATTTTTATGTGGTTCAATTTGTCAAGTTTTTCCCTATGGCTTGCCTCTGTGTGCTATTGCAGAAAGCTTTATCTATGTTTGGTCATGATGCTGTCTTCTCGTTTTTCCCCAAATGATCTTATCGTAGTACATGTCTCATTTAGAACTGCAACTTGTCTGTTCGGTGTGAGGTAGGGATTACTTTTATCACCTCCTCCTCCATTGACCTACCAAGTTCTTGAAAAATTAGCTTCCCATCACACAGCTGCAAATTCACCTTTGTTATAAATTAGGTGACCAGATACGTGTGTGGGTCTGTCTGTAGACTGTACATAAAGTTCATTTGTCCTCGTTGTGTATCATGTCACCTGTAGAATGTTGTCTGAATTAGTGTATTTTTTCTAAGTCTTGAGTATACTTTAAATAAAATAAGGCTAATGTCTTCCAAGTCTAGAAATGAGTGTGTGGCCCCTTCTGTACTGGTCAACTTTCTTAGCTACAACAAAAGCTTGACACATGCTACTTATAAAGACATTTATTTAGCTCACAGTGCTGGAGCTTGAAGTTCCTACAGCGCAGCACAGGTCTATGACAGTGGCCTCCTTCTTCCGTGTCACCTCGGGCCAAATCTCATTGGGGGGAGTATGTGTCAGAGAAAGCAGGAAGGAAAGGCAGCAGAGTCTGAGCTTGCTCCTTTGTCACAAGCCTCTCTTGAGGGTTTGCACAAGAGCGATCTTCTCAGAACACACCTCAGGGACCTAAAGACCTCCTATGAGGTCTTACCTTTTAAGGGTTCCACCACCTCCAAATGTCATCTCTTGAAAACCAAACCTTTAGTCACTTGAACTTTTTGGGGGGAAGAGGGTGGGTAAAAACTATACCCAGGACTGAAGGCATAGCTCAGTGGTTAAAGTGCTTGTCCCCAAGCACAAGTCCCTAGAGTCAACTCCCCCATACCACATAAGCTGAGTGAAATGGTGCACCCCTCATACACCTGAGTGCTTATAATCCTAGAACTCAGAGGTTGAGACTGGAGGATTGCACTGAGTTTGAGGCCAGCCTGAGCTACATAGTTCAGGACTAGCCTGGACTACAGAGTGAGACCCTGTTAAAAAAAAAAAAAAAAAAAAACTACATCCAAATCACCCACCCTTACCCCGAAGTCGATTATACTGGCACCAAAGTGTCTGTTCCCCTAGTAGGGTGGGAAGAGGAGAGGAGCTATTGGAAGGGAGAGAGCATGTCACCTTCAGGCCAAGGTTACATGTGTTCTTCATGGCAGGAAGAAACCAAAGCTGTAAGAGGGCACAAAGGGCTTGAGCCTAGACGTCAGAGTCCCTGAGGTCTAGCCTCAGTGATGCACTAGTTGTGGGCAATAGCTGTACGACCTTCAACAGCCAATTTCCTCTCTCTGGGCCTTGTTTTTTTCTTCTGTAAATAAAGGTGGACCTGAACTACCTGTCTTCCAACCTCCCTTCTCTCTCTGAGAGTCCATCATTGTGACTCTAGGAAAAGAGCAACTGGTTTCAGAACTGACCCCCCAGTACTATGAAGGCATTTCGTATTAGAATCAATAGAATGCTTCCCAATTCTCTTTGTTGCTGTGTGTCCTGCATCCTTTGTGGTGATGTCTCCTTGTTCTCAGGACGGAGTTGTCAAAGCCCTTCTCTGAGCTGGGGTTTGGCTTACAGGTACAGCTGTGTGGTTTTGATGTCAGACAGACACGGGTGCAAATCCTGATTCTGCAACTAACGTCCTTTATGGTGTTAGGAAAGTCACTCCACCTCAGTTGCTCCCTCTGTGAAAGCGGTCTAAGCATGTTTACCCTCATATATATTTCTACCAGCCTAGCATGTGTCTGTAAGGACAACCTCGTGTTTGCAAATTGCATGGCGTCGCTGTACCATCAGAACTTCCTGTTAACTGTCTTATCCCCTCTCACCTGTCCAGCTGCTTTCCTATTTTCCTTCTTCACCTGGCATGAAGTAGCCAATAAAGGCAACAGCAAGTTAATAATTCACCTGGAGCCAAGGCAAAGTAACACACATCTGCTCAGCAATTAACCTGGATTTATTTTTGGGTAAGAATTCTAAGTCTCTTTGATCCTGAGGAATGTGTTTATGATAGCTTGGGAGGTCAGAGGAGGAACACACCCACACCCTGGAGATTAAACATGACTACTGTTCCTGCCTGTGCCAGACTGGTGCTTGTAGCACTCTTAGCTTCCTTTACATACTGAAACAGACAGCAGCATACCTCTTCCATGGGTAGGACAAACTTCAAGTGCTAGTCCTACACCAACTTGAACTTGATCTAAACAAAATTGCTGTAGGTCTGCCCTTTGGCTGGAGGTGGGGGAAGAGAAAAAATTGATGAATTGTTAGGAAAGAAGCTTTTTTTCCATTCTGTCAGCGACACTAGAGAAACCTTCATTTCCTATAGAAGGCAGGGCTCTGCTCTAACTCAGACTCACCGTTCCTAGATTGCCAAAGGCCCCTGTTGGGGGACAGTAGGCCTCTGGCTACTGGTTGCTAAGCTTCCATGAGGTCTAAGCAAAGGCCCTTTTTTCTCTCCTGCTCAATCACTGTGTCCTATCGGGGTGACAGCCTGCCACTCCATGCTGTCTCTAAGCTGGAATGGTTCCCCAAGCCCAGGCCAGCTGCAGTGCAGGCCCTATCAGATGTTTCAGAGAGGTCTCCCCCTCTTGTGCCATTCTCCTCCTGTGTGGCTGGAGGGGAGCAGGCTGGGCGTGCAGGCCCTCGGCGGGAAATAATCGCGGATCTGGGCCTTGCATGTGGTTCCCAGCACATTTGTTTGATCCGTGTCCAGGTTCTCTTAGCCATTTGCTTCTAAGCCGACAGCTGAACAGAAAAGCAGTCCCAGGAGGCTGTTTTCAGGTCTTCAACATTGGTTAGCCGCAGTTGGGAAATCTTCTCCATGCCCCGGAGTGAATTACCACACGCTATCGAGTTGGAGCTTTAGGGTGGCCGAGCCATAGCGCGGCTCCTGCTCAGATGATCCATCACCTGCCAAGTGGGTTATTAAGACGTCCTCTGCCTGGAGTGTGCATCAGTCTGTGGTCTGCTGTCCTCCTGAGGGGGCCTAGGAGAGGGAGCCCTGGAATTTCTGCACCCCCGCCATGTTCAAGCCCCATACCCTGCCCACCAAGGCATCCTATCGATTCATCTGATCACCTGTCCACCTCCTAGCTCCCTGTCCCCCATCACTGCCCCTTGCGTAACAATTTCTTCCACCTGCAGCCTTCCAGGCATGTGATGCTTGGTCTGCTTCACAAAGCTCACAGTCAGGGACAGACCCTCCATCTGCACCTCAGCCCTGCACAGCCAGGTCATCCTGCTGCCCTCTGCCTCTGGGCTGAGAAGAGGATTAGATTGCACATGAATAAGCAATATTCACTTGGCTCTGAAAGCCTAGAGTAAATCCCCTGAGCTGTTGTACAGGGGCAGTGCAATACTTTCCAGCTCCCTTTCTCTCCGTTGCCTCCCCCAGCTCCTGTTTCATTTGAGAGCCTTTTTTTTTTCTGAGATACACTTGCAGGTAGGTTACTATATTAAAACACCAGCATCACAACACTGCATTTAGAGCAGAAAAACAGAACCCCAGGAGCAGTCACTTGGTGAACTGAGAAGAGACACTCAAGGAAGATCTCCTGCACCTATCCTTCCCCTGGGAGGAGGAAGGAAACCAGTCCTTTTGCTTCCCATACTCCACTGGACCACCAATCCTGCCAGACCACCAACCATGTCTGATTAAGAAATCACCACACATAGGCCTCCAAGAAGCTGCCCACTGTGAGAAGAGCTTGCCTTTTAGAAAGATCTGGAGAGGCAAGGTACCTTCACACAGCAGAAGTGGTTGACACTTTTACCTAGTCAACACTGATATTCAGCACACGTGTACGAGTCTAGCCCTGCCCTGCCGTTTACAAGCGGTGTTTCCTCAGCTACGTGGCTACCTACCTCACCTACCATAGTGGGAAATAATCGTCAGGGGTAGCACGCTCGTCACCAATGTCAGGGACCATGCGTACTGCATGGTAAGTGTCAATAAACATGAATTAAATGTACTGGCATTCTCTCTAGCCACCTCCTCTCCCCAACAGGAATGCCAGCTATGGCCAAAAGGTGTGTTTAAGAGACAAGGTCTCTGATGGAGAAGCACTCATGACCCATCTTTGAGGTCTACCCTTAAGTCTAGGAAAGACCTGTGAAGCTTTTAGTCAAGAGGTCCGTTAATACCTTTACCTCAAGAGGAGAAAGCAATAGGAACAAGAAGCAGGGAGAAGAAGGGAGAGAAAGATAAAACCAAGGAGGAGGAGAAATAAATGAGGAAACTTGGAAATCCCCACAAACTCCACCAATGCCATTTTATACCTTCTCACTCTCTGGGCTTGCTTTCTGCCTCCTGAATTACCTCTTTCTGTCTATAGAATATCCATTTCTGTTGTGTGAGGCTTAGGAACCGAGAGTCATCTTCCACCCACTGACTCGAGGCACTCCTCTCCTCGGGGCGATCAGCAGATGCGTCCCGTCCTTTCTGGCTGTCCTCACTGCCCTTCAGGGCTTTGTCTCTTCCCTCCCCACCCACAAAGGAGATCCTCCGTCCTCCAGTCTTTGTCCTCGCCACCCATTCTGGGTGGCGTCCTCAGGTGGAGCTCCTGAAAGCACCACTCCTTTTTGCAGTTCTTTGTTCCAAAAGCTGACAATGGCTGGTTTCTCTGCCCCATCCCAGCCTCATGGTCACCTCCTCCTCTGCACACACACACTCCCCTAGCCCAGTTTCTCTCCTTTCTGTTCAGGTCACATTAAGTGCATTTCTGTCATGAAGTTCGGTTAGATGCTCAGCCCTCACTGTGGGATACAGCAGCCACTGGCCAGATGTGGCCATGGAGTACTTGAAATGTAGCTAATGCTACTGAGGAAATGAATGCTTAATTGTGTTTCATTTCAATTAAAAAGTGAAGTCAGTACAAAACGTTTTTTGCATTAGGCTCAATCTTATTGTTTTGATAGGAATGCATCTCACTTTAAACATTCCATCCCCCCAAAATTGTTTTTGTTGTGCTATAATACACATCAAGAACTGGCATCATTTCTAGTACTAAAATACATCAAGAAGAAATCACTGACCATGTCAGTGTCAAAGAATTCATTCAGTCTAATTTTTTAATATACCAATGTATCACTATAATTTGATTATTTAAATATTTGTGCAGAAAGCCTACATTATAGTGATACCTGTTTCTCCTTTGGCTTTTTAAATGTGCCTACTATAATATGTAAAACATGTATGTAGCTCACATTGTATTTTCTTGGAATCATCCCATGTTACTGACGGATGACACATGGGCTGATTAGCAAAGGGGACAGGAAACAAGCCTCCTTAGAGACAGTTACGGCTGCCTGAAGATTGAGCTGGTCCTGCTGGTGGCATCTAGGCCTGCAGGACAGTTCTGCCCAGCATGGCGAGCAGGAAGGTGAGGATCCATCTGAAATGGAATTCCCGTCTCAGCTCCGTCAACTCAGTGGGAGACCCTTGGTCTCAGTTTTCCCATCTGCTAAACTGGAATGGGAATGAACTCAGATGTATATCAGGAAGTTTACGCAAAGTAATGTCCTTAACAAGGTTCTCGCAGACAATGAGTGCTCAGTAACTGTTAGCTATTAATCAATTGGATTTAATAGAATCGAGGCAAGAGGTATGTAAAATTATTTCTGGAGTCCTGTTGATTTCACATTTCTCTGACTCTCAGCCACATGACAGCTACAGAGAATGACCTTGTGACTCAGAGAGATGAGGTTCATTTCAACAATAAAATTAGCTCATAGGGAAGTATTTTTTACCCATAGACTCAGCATGAAATGCATTCTCGAATGTCTGTCAACTAACCACAATGACCTGCCCTTGCATGGTTTCTGTGATCAGCTCTGAGTTCTACCTCCCAGCCTCCTTGGGACAGGGCAGGGGTTTGGCTGTTTCTGTGCAGTTACTGGGTGTGATGGACTAAATTCTTATGTACTCCTCAAAATCCATATGTTGATCCACCCTCAGATGTTGCGTTAGGAAGTGGGGATGTTGGAAGGTTGTTAAGTCATGGCACAAAGTTCTCATGGGTAGAATCAGTGACCTTACAGAAGAAGCGCCAGAGAATTCCCTTACTCTTTCCATGTTATGAGGACAATGAGAAGGCAGCTATTAGTTCATCCAGGAAGCAGCTCTCTGCAGACACTAATAGTTTTGTATTTTCTAGCCTCGTCAACTGTAAGAAATAAATTCCTGTTGTTTACAAGTCATCCAGCGTAAGATATCTTTGTTATAGAAGCTCAAGTAGATTTACAAATGGTCCAAGACACTGGTCTTACCAAAATTAACAAGCAAGGTGTCTACTCCCTCCTCCCAAAACAAGCCAGAGGCAACCAAGCCCCAAAACTAGATGCCACCAAAGCGTGGTATGGGGTCGTTCCAAAGGACAGCCTGGCCCTAGCCGCCATTTTGCTTCCTGACAAACGGAGAGCGTGGATCTCTGGCACTGCTACCCACCCATGCACTGTAATGACGTGGAAACATCTCCTGCAGTTGTCCCAGGCAGGAGGAAAGGAACCAGTTTTTGAACTTGAGTCTCCGAAGCTCAGGTCTCCCCAAGTGCTTCATGAGCACAGGGCAGAAAAGACAAGGATTTCAGGCGACGTTGGAAGAAACAAGGCAACAGAAACAACTCCCAGTTCTCTGCAATATTCCAGATAGAGGAACAGAGTCTAGGAGCCTTGGGGTTAAGATTTGAAGAAGGTACACAGTAGCTCCAAGGGTAAGAAGGGTAAGAATAACTAGAGTTGGGTCAATAAACCGACAGAGGAGTCCATCCCCTAATTAAAGTCACCAGCTGGTTCTCAAGACCTGTTAAGGTCCCTCCCTATCAGATCCTAATGTTACTCTGTGAGCTGAGGACTCTGGAAAAATTGCTGAAAGCCAGAAAATCCTTCCATTTCCCAAGCCCAGTGTCACAGACGGCTGTAAAGGAGGCTAGACCGAAATATCAGGACAATTTTGATTGCAAGCAATTGATTTTATTTTTTTAATATGGAAGGATTTTATTAAGAGGATCCTGAGTGTTTTCTGTAATCAAATAGGAAGTGCCAAGATGCTTCAATAGACCAGCGTCCTTCCTGTAGCAGACTTACTCTATGTGGCAGAGATTACTGGTTGCCTACCCCAACTCATGCTTGTCCTTTCTTCCCAGTAACAGTATCCATTTTATTCAAGGCAACAGTGATTTATAGCTTGAAGACGACATTTCTCAGGTTACCTCACGGCCACATGATCAAGTTCTTGACACTGAGACATATGTAGAGAGTTGGAACTTCTAAGCACACAGCACTATGCTGTGTCTTCCTTTGTGTTTCTCATTGCCTGAAATGCAAAGTGACCATTGCATTTTTTTTTGGATCCTAATTAAAACAGGAGACAACTGAAGATGAAAACTGTGAATCAAGGTGGGCGGGGCAAGTTAGGAGTCCAACCCAGGGAGAGCCGGACCTTGTCCTACGCTGCTACTTCTGGACTTCTGTTACACACGAGATACAAACACGTGTTTTGTGTTTAATTCGATGCTTTGTGTTTAACTTTGTTGTGATGTGGGAGTAAGGGGTGGGAGCAGAGTGGTTAAATGCAGCAAAATCCCATCTATATGGATGTACTGCGATTACAGTATTTCTTTATTGCTTATCTATAGCATCTGCAACCAGAGAGAAAGTTGATTTCCTTCCTGAAGTTCTAGCTCTTCATTTCCTGGGAAAATTCTTAGGTCGACCTAACTTGCATGAAGTTCTATCCGTGGACTAAGCTGCTGTGGTCCTGGGTGGAGGAGTGGGGAGAGAAGATGGCTCTCCCCTAGTGACCATGCTCCGAGACTGAGACTCAGGGAGGACGAATGACTTGTCCCCAGTCTCACAGTTGAGGAGAGCCAGAGCTGAGTCTCAAGCAGGGTGTAACCTCTCTCACCCCAGGTGATAAACATTCAGCCATCGCGGATTTTTTTCTTAGGTGGAGAAGTGTAGGAGTAAGGATGATAAGGTCTCAGATCTGCTCTCTCTACCCCGTCCAAAAAAAAAAAAAAAAAAAAAGACACAGCGCTGAGAATGGGATCAGAGGAGGGACAAGCATGTAGCAGAGCTTTTTAAATTTACAAAGCAGGAAGTAACTGTAAATCAAATAATATCTCCAATAGGAATGAACATCTAAGGATGACTGTGCCCTGAACTTGAGGTTGGCCAGGACCCAGCTACATTAGGAAAGTCAGCCATGATGCTGGTGTTAGCCCAGAAAAAGCTTTGAACCTGGCAGCAAAGCTATGGGAACAACAATAATCTTTACTGGGACTTTTTTTACAGAGCTTTTGATTAGCCTAAAACATTACTGTGACTTATTTTCTCGGCTCTGGTAAATATTTAATTATCAAAAATAATGGTGCCTTTTTTCTTTTTCTTTTTTTTTTTACCTTTCTGAGCCTGAATCACAGTGAGAATTTATTAAAGCTCTCTTGGCAGTGAATGGCATCCTGGTGTGACATCTTTTAACTGACATCCCTATAATTAGAAGGAATTGTCTTTTCATACCACAAATTTGAACTGGCTAATTACTCAATGAATATTTAGCTTCTTACGTAGGCAAATATTGTGTGAAGAGAGGAACTTTGTTGAATAAGTACGCAACCCAGAAATCTTCCCGGGAGCCAGCTGTGGCCCATGTGAAATCTTCTCCAGCACCCCTCATCTCAACCATCACCCCCATTTCTGACTTCAGAGGTGTGCATGTATGCATGCGTCCACCCACACCACAGATTCTAACATTTCTGAAAAATGCTGACGGGGTGTTTAATTGTTGCTTGGATTTTTATGCTTCTACTTCTCATGAAATATTTCAATCATTCAAGAATTTCAAAGAACATAATATATACTCTTGTGTCCATCTCATAAGATGATAAATACACTAATAAAGTTGGGTACCCACGTGCTGCACCGCCTTTCTCCCAACCCCACCTCCTCCACCCATTCACTCGCGCTCTCTTGAATTTGACCATGTTGCATTTGGTATTTAAATTTCTATGTATTATTCATAAAGAGCTTGTATTGATGGTTTGGCTTTGCATAGTTTACAGTTGTTATAGGTAGCATCGCACAGTGGATGGGGTATAGTCTTCTGCAACTTGCGTTTTTAGCTTCACATTATGTTTGTAGAATTCATCCATGTTTATACATACAGTTCTGCGATATAGCTCTAGTTCACTTATTTTTATTACTGTAAAGAATCCAATTGGATGGGTTTGGCATAACTTATTTACCCATTCTCCTATTGATGAAAGTTTAGGCTGCTTCTTTCATTTTGCTTCTGGGGTTTTGTTCAGCTTTTGTGATTACAATACTGTTTTGACTTTTTTTTTTTTAGTATACCTCTCTCTTTTTGTATTTATGTAAGTGTTGTCTATGCTTAAGAGCATATGTCTAAGAGTGAATTTTATTGGATTTCAGGAAAATATTTAATGTTATTAAGTATTGCCAAACTTCAAGAAAATCTGGCTTTGTTTTTGTTTTCCTTAACATATCTCCAGAGTCCTGGTCTAAAGAACCAGCTCAGCGTTCGTTTCTAACACTCTCCAGTTGGTTCAGTGACTTTCCAGAAACTTCCTTTGTGCTCCCAAAGGATGCTGGGCTCTGTGGGTTTCCAAAGGTCCAAAGCTATGCTCCCATGAGGAGGCTAAGAAATTGTTTTCCAGCCGGCTTTGTTTTCTAGCCACCTCCTTCTCTGAGTTCTCGGTGACCTTCAGCCCTGCCAAATAGCCACTTCCCCACAACTCCCAAGGGCCAGTGACTTGACCTGGGGATTCCTCGGGCCTAGGTAAAGACCGGAAACCTCCAGAAACTCAAGAACAGCCTCAGGGTAATAGATGAGCTTTATCCTGCTAAGCAGACAGTTGGCAAGACTTAAGGATTTGCCCTGTCCAAGGTTCCTTGGGTTGTGACAGGGAAACCCCAGAGATGAAAACACCTTGTAGATTAAAAGAAAGAAAATATGTCTATGGATGATTATCCAACAGTGTGGCAAGGGCCTAGGAGAACAACTTGGGAACCAGAGGCTGTTGGCCTGGTTCCCCGGGCATCTCCTACGCTCACCACCACTGAATCTACAGTGTGGAGAAAGGCTCCTGTGCCTCAGGGGAGCCCTCTGGATGTACAAAGGGAGCCTAGGCAGAGCATCCAGGGGGCAATGTGGCAGCAGCAGCAGCAACACAAGCCCCATCCAAGGCTCCTTACAGCACCCAGGCCAGGAAGGGACCAGCCACAGGCAAACAGCAGCTTGACCCAGGGCTGCCTGCATAAGCCTCCCTTCAGCGGCTTCCCAACCGCCAGGGGCCCAGAATTCCACCGTCCCATCACTCCTTCTGCACCACCGTCCACACATTTGGCAGCACGACTGGTGGCCTCATATGCAAGCACCTGTTTGTAAACCTGATGTGGTAAAGACACAGCCCTCAGTAACCAAGCATTCACTTCTACCCAGGGCCTTTAGCAAGCATCCTCCCTGGGCGCAGGAACGACCCTCTCAGAGAGGCAATTGAGCCTCAAAGAAAAACTAGATCTCCAGCCACCTTGCCTATAGTGGAGCTGGTCTGGTCTCCAGGGAGAGGAAGGTGCCTCAAGGCTGGCAGTAGACTCCAGGGCTCCTGGAGCCTTCTTCCTGCCCCCTGGTATGCAGCCTACTCCCCACCCAGCTCCACAACAATGCCTTAGCTAATTTCATCCAATTCTACTTTAAAATAGAAAACCCAGGAAATAATTACTTCAGTCAGACATTATTTACTTAAGTAATTCTTTACTCAAACGTCTTTAGGCTTTATTTTACTAATACTACATAATTACGTAATTGTGTAATTAGGAAGAAATTAAATGACAAATGTTTGCTGAGAACAAACGGAAAAAATAGATCCTTTATTTCCCTGAGTGCTCTCAGCTCGGTACACTGCATCTTCTTCCTCCTCCTCCCAGTCTCCTTGTCACTCCACCCCTCACGGGTCACCTCCTGTCGCTCCACGGGGATCTGGACAAGCGGCAGCAGGTGTGGGCCCCTCGAGCCTGACAGCAAACACCTCTAGGAGCAAACCTGTGTGTCTCTATGCAGCTTGTCCTCTCTCCTGCTGTGGGGACAGAAGTCAAATCTTCTCCAGTTGGCTTTCTGGCTCTAGCCAGATCCGTGTGCACCGACTCACAGCAGGCCTACAATATGGACACCAGCAGCTAGCAGGCCCTAAGGACTGCTCAGGTTAATCTTCAGATCAGCCCTCTCAACCCCCAGGGGCTAATGGGTAGCCAGGCTAGAGGAGAGGAATGGAGGGCTCCCCGGGAGGATACAACTGCTTCACCGGCTTAACAGACGTTGCCAGCCTCTGCCTCAAAAGTCCACCCAAGAACTAGGCGTGGCCTGTGCCCCAGGACTGAGCTGCTTGTAGGGGGCAATGTTCGCACAGGCCACCACGCCTTCATCCCTCAGTCCCTTCTCCCACCTCAACAGCTGTGGAAACCAGCGGACCTTCCTGCAGCTAGAGAATTCATTCAAGCAACCACCCACCCAACACCCACGGAGCATTTTTGTTCAAGTGCTGAAGGGGACACAAAAGAGCAGGCAGGCCACAGCAGTGCTCATTAATTCGTCATCTCTTTGGAACCTGGCATGTAGGACTGTTTTATTCACAACCTAAAGTATCCTAGACTAGGCTGACAAACAACAAAACAAACAAACAAAAATCACTTCTCAATGTTCCCAGTGTCCAGTACAAAGAAGTAAAGACTCCAGGGTGACCCAGGCTATGTCCTGTCTCCAACGCTTACGAGCTGTGGCCCTGGTTAAGTTAGTTAACCTTGCTGACCTTCTACTTTCTCATCAGTCAAATGCGAACGATACACACCCTGTCAAGTTGTTGTGAAGATGAAATGGGTCACAGCAATATGGTACTCAGAAGAGCACCGAAGGTTGAGTGAACAGTAAGGACCATTTTCAAGGTATCACCGCAGCCCCCAACTCACGTAGGACAGGAGGGCATTGCAGGCAATGGCCCAGATCCAAAGGCCAACACTGAGAGCCTCTCCCTACCCTCACCAGCCTGAGCCCAAGGTAACTGATGAGCTCAGGGCGGGTCTTGCAGGGCAAAGGAAGGGACAAAATGAGAAAAACAGGAACACGGGTCCCAGGGGAAGGGCTGGAAGCCAGGAGGCAGACACTTCCTGTTGGCGGGACTCCCCAGGGAAACTGTCTCGGCCTCTCAGTTTGGGAGCCAATTGAAGAAAGCACCAAGACCCCACTCTGACAGCCTCGAAAACGCATTCTGAGGTGGTCTCTCTTTTTTTTTTTTCCAACAACAAGGGGAAGCAAATAAGATATTAAAGTGACTTCCTTCAATGTCTCTTTTCATTAGTTTCATAATGAAACTACAAAAAGAAAAGAAAAAAAGGAACAGAAAAAACCACACACGAGCAGTAACGGTGGGTCTTTGGGTAGCCATGAAGGTGAAGCACTTTCCATACAGGTGAAGAAACCAATTGAGGCTACAGACGGGGTGGGAGGAGAGACTCCAGAAGTGACAGGCCCAGGATGGCCACTGGAAGCCTTGTGACAAGCAGGAGAAAGGATGAGTCGTGGGGTCTGACTTCCCCACTCCCCAAAGCCCCCTCTAGAAGAGAACGTGCACTAGAGAGTTCAAATCCCAGCTCAGCAACTAGTACCTGGGTGACCTTAGCAAGTTGTATCTTTTTGAGCCTCGGTTTCCATGTTTATAAATCAGGTCTTATAAAATGATTACATGATCCTCCCTGAGATTGTTTAAAGGATTACGTAAAATGCTCCATTATAAAGTGCTTAGCTCGGGGCCCTGACTCATATTAGGAGGGTGGTAAGCAATAATTTGCATATTATTTTATGGAACCACCACTGGTCCTGTTGCCATAGAGCTGACCTTAAGGGATGTCAGGCTTAGGAGCCAAGGTAAGTGGCAGGTTCCAGCCCTCTTCAGGCAGCAGAAAGGTCTACAGAAGGAATGGCAGGAGAACCAGGAAGGGAGAAGATCAATGACAATTCTGAGCAGTCTCAAAGAGAGGCAGATTATCTGTGGGTGGTCCACAGTCCAACAGCCAACAGTGCCATCTCCCCTGCCCTGCCCAGACACAAGGGACAGTTACATTAAGCACAGAAAGCTGTGAAATCTCTGTGTAAGACACATCCTCACCTATTGGGGAGGAAATTCAAAACTCTTCTCTAACATTCTTTAAAAACCTTAACTTCCAGGACCCACTTCGAGGTCTTTAAACTACAATGGACAGGGACACAATTCCCTCATTGTCCATCAGAGGCCAGCCTTAGAGGGCTGCATTTCTGAGGTTTGCCTAGAGACGGGGTATAGCCAGTGATAAGGTGCTTCCCTGATTTAATTCCCAGCACCACACACACAGGTACTGTGTGTTGACATTTGGAAACCCTACAGGTCCACACGCGTCCACACCTCGTCTCCTTCCCCAGTCTGTCGGGTTCCTGTCCCGGGGGGCTTGGTCTGCATGTATCCCATGGGATGGTAACCAGAACTCTTATTCCACCCTCCTCCTAAAGATCAGCGGTTGCCTTGAAGCTGAGCTGAGCATTCTGCCCATACTCTTTCAGACTCAACTCATTTTGCCTTTGCCACTGCCCCTGGCGGTGGCTGAAGCAGGCCCTCCCAGGTTCCCTTCTGTGGTTTCCACCTTTCCAGGCAGCTACAGGACCAAGCATTGAAGAAACTGGAAAAGCCAAGTAAACACCACCACATCCTCCTCTCAGAGGCCCAATTTCCATTTTGGGTCAATGTGATGAATATGGATAGAGTGGCTAACATGGGAGGCCTCAGAGTCGAGTATGTGTGTTTATGTGTGTGTGTGAGTGCATGCCTGTCTCTGTGTTGGGAGGAGTGGGGTTCTCAGACGGCACAGGTAGAGACTCATCTTCGTTGGTTCATTATATCTTCCAAAACAAAATGAAATTCAGGACGACTCCGAGTGTTCTGTAGAACACAGTGCAGCCACTCAATACTTATCAGTGGATGGATTGATTTTTTGGACTTGAGAGTTTCCTTATAAGTTTCCCCCAACGTCCAGAGGAAACCTTACCCCACTGTCCCTCAGCCCCTCCAGGCCTCCTGACTAATCCTTGGCATCGCCTCCTGTGGCTGGCTGGCTGGGCGCTGGAGGCAGTCATAAGTCTGCAATTAGCAAGGCCTCCCTCCTCTCCCCTTAAAGAGGACAGCGACAGCCGGCCGGTGCCCAGGCCTGCTCTCGCCTCCTCCTCTGTGCTGTTTGCCAGCCTCACAGATGATTATTAGAGGCGCCGTGGAGCTAATCACCTCCCCGGTGGGCACCGGCCTCCCCGCGGCAACTGCTCCTACATCATCCACACTTGACCTGTCTTCCCAGGACTCCCAGGTTGCCTGCTGGCTGCTCTAGGGAGGAGCAAAGGTGAGCCCACCTGGGCAGGAATGGAGACTCATCTCTCCCAGAAGGACGACCTCTGCCCTGAGTCCTCAGGGAAAGACACCAGAGAAGAGAGGCGTGTGAAGGGAAGAGAGGAGAAAGTTTGGAGAAGCACTCTGAGCTAAAGCCGCCCCGGTGCTTGCTGGACTTTGGTTGAGCCCTTCCACGGGGAGCCACACTGGGCGAGGAAGGAAGCCCCGCTCACAGCTGAGCTCCCCACTGAAACCAAGGCAGGGTAATGGAGGAGGGTAATCAGCATTTCTCTTCTTCCCAGAAGACTGCAGAAGAGAAAACAAACTTCAATTGTAGCAGAAGAAGTGTAAGTGGCTCAGAGGAAGAAGTTCCTCGCAGACAGGGAGCTTTGCTTCCTTGGATGGTGGCCACATACCCCTCTGCAGCCCCGGTAGTCCTTGCACTGTCTGGCTCCAACGTTTTTGGTCTCTCCCAGGGGGTGGGAAACCCAAACTCGTGGGCCTGATCGTCACAATCTGCCCAGCCCGCAGCAGGGCACTCTGCTGGCCTGCCAATAGCCCAGTTCATGTGGCTCCAGCCACAGGTGTCCCTTCCTGCAGTCACGGGTCCATCTCAGGTTTTCCCCAGGTGTGGGGCCCATGCCTTCCATGAGTCGTCTCATTCCAGGATATCACGTCTTACGTAAAAAGGTCCTCAGTAGGTAGCTGCGTCACAGAAGGGGCAAAGTAAGTCCTGGTGTCCTTCTCATTTGGGAGGTATTATAATCAAAATTTCAAAGTTAGGAGGGAGATAACCAAGAGACTGACCAGTTATAAGGCCTATGACTTCATTCCTCATTTCTCCCTCAGAATCAGCTTAGAAGGTAAACATTATGATTCCCACTTTTCATATTTGTAAACTGAGGCTTAGAGAAATAATTTTCCAGGGGCCAATATCCGCCAGAGTTGTGGAATGCCAATCAAGTTCTAACCCCAAAACTTAAATTCCCCTGACTATAAGATGTACCTGTTTGCCAACCTGCGTCCTCCAAAGATGGGAGGTCAATTTAAGTTGGTTATGAAAAGAGAATCTTGCAAAGGGTTTATGGAAAAGATAAATAGCGCTAATCATCAGAAAAATACAAACAGAAATCACTTGTCATCTATCATCTATTGGGATGACCGTTATTGTGTGGGGTCCATTGTTGGTGAGAATATAAATAGAAAAAACCAGAGCCCTCGTGCCGCGAGTAGGAATCTAAAAATGTGCCTGCTGCTGCAGAGAACGCAGGGCATTACCTCAAAAAATTCAAAATGGAATTAACACATGATGCAGCAATTCCACTTCTGGGTATAGGTAAAAAGGAAGTAGAAAGAGGATTTTTGAGAAGCTATTACACATTCAAGTCCACAGCCTCCACCATTCACAATAGACAAAAGGCAGATGTAACCTAAGTGCCTATCAGCAAATCGGCCTATAAGCAAAATGTGGTGTAGACATTCAGTGGAATATTAGGCAACCTTTAAAAGACAATTCTGATACATGACAAAACATGGGTGAACCTTAAGGATATTATGCTAACATAATAAGCCAGTCACCAAAAAAGGTAAATATTAATTGTTCCACTTATATGAGGTATGCAGAATAATCCGATTAATTGAAACAATGGTTACCTTGGGGGAAGACGAGAAGGGAGCTTGATAGGTAGAGTTGCAGCTTGCAAAATGAAAAATTTCTGACGTTAATTGCGCAGAAGCATGAGTGTATCGAACAATATCGAACCATACAATTAGAAATGGCTAAGATGGCAAATTTTATGTTACATTTTTTAACCACAATTGAACACGTATTAAAAAAAAAAAAGTCCCCCACACTCAGGGAGCTTATATTCCCGACGCTCAGAAAAGCCCCGTGGGTTTCTTCGCCTAGTGGGTTTTCTGACTCTCACTGGCGCCCCCTGGAGGTCAATCGTACTGGAAGTCAGACCCATCCCTGCTGGAGGTTCCTTGCGGGCACAGTCCAGGTTCACTCCAGGGCTATCAAGAACACTACACTCTCATCTCTAAACATTCCTGGGCAGTGGGGGGTTGGGGTTTAGCTTTTATCAGGTCGCTGGAGGGTGTGTGCGTGTGTGTGCGCGCACCCGGAGTTTAGGGTAAAGAAGAGGAAGCGAGATCTCGGCTTCCGGTCAGACCCCCAGACTGCAGCCAGCTGCCACAGGCAGCCCAGCCTCCCCCAGACAGCCCTCCCGGCGCTAATTGTTTGCGGTTTGGCTGCGAACGCGTCTTCCCCACCAAAGTCCTCTCTGCCCAGATGTTGTCACCAGCCAGTCCCATCCGGCTGGGCTGGCCTGGGGTCTGGCTCTCGCCCGTCAGCCCTGACATCTTCAGTGGATAATGGAACGCGAGGATATGAGAGGCAGAGCAGGTGCATGCTAATGAGGAGATCAATTTTAATTATGATTTTAATTAAACACCCGATCCAGTAGGAAATATGACAAGAACTAGGCTGGAGCCATGCAACCCGAAAGGAGGACGGAGAGCGAGGAGAGGCGGCCCGGAGACCGGGAGGGGACTTCCGGGCCTCCTCAGGATTTAAAGGAAGTAAAGGGCAGCACTGCTGGGAAATAGAGAAAATCCCGCGCAGCCTGCAAGTCACACCTAGCAAGCCGCCTTCTCTACAGAGCTTTCAGACTTCTAGACCCCTGGAAGAGAAAAGTCTTTGCAAGGAAAAGGCCTGGAAGCTTGCCAAGCCCTGCCCCTACAGTTTGCACGGGGAAACCGAGGCTCAGAAGGGGTACACCCTTCTATTATCTGCCCCCCAAAATACTGGCACATCTCCAATAAAGTACACATCACACTACGCAAACACGAGCACATCATACCTCCCTAGAGTTTATGTCAAGGGTCTAGGGGGTCACGGAGTTATTTGTAAGATGTGTGACTCCAAGGTTGTGTGAAGATTGTGTCTGCGCAGCGTCGTAGGCCAGGGGACACTGACGCAGTACTGACGCTTTTTTTTTTTTTTAACTAAAAAGGAATCGCATAAAACGGAGGATTTCTCCCAAATTCCAGCTGAGACAATGCCTGACATATAGTGGGCACCCAGGAAACATGTGCACAGTGGATAAGTTCATGAAATACAAAATCTGTCACATTTAATTAGATGTCAGGAGTAGGACCCAATTGTCACTATTGCTTTTTGGGTCAGGTTTCAGTATAATTAGCATGTAAAAATTGTGTACAGTTTAAGTATACAGAGTGGTATTTTGATAGACATCTCTTAGCTATATATATAATTAATATCTTTAATTATATATATAAAAATATAGACATAATTCTCAGTACACACACACACACATTGAGAATTGAACACAAACCCTACATCCCTAGTTCACTTTATTGTTATTTCACAACAGGGCCTTGCTGGGTTACTAAGTTGTCAAGGCTGGGCTTGGGTTGGCAATCCTCCTGCCTCAACCCCCACAGGCATGTGCCACCACGCCCGACCACAAAGTTCAAGTTTGCAGCATCTTGTTACTAGCTACAGCTACCGTGTGCCACCTTTTAACCCTCCAGATGTTATGCGTGTTATTACTGAAGTTTATAATACCCTTTGGCCACCATGCCATCTTCCCCTCTCCTGCCCCTGCCTCTGCTTCTGGTGAGTTTGACTTCCTTACACTCCACAGAGAAGTGAGATCATGTGGTACTTGTCTTTCTGTGTCTGGCTTATTTCATTTGGCATCATGTCCTGCAGACTCACCCAAGTGGTTACAGGCAGCAGGATTTCTTTCCTTTTAAAGGATGAATAATATTCCATTGTGTACATATACCGCATTTTCCTTATTTTTTTAATCTGTCGATGGACACTTAAGCTGCTCTCATATCTTGGCTATGGAGAATAACACAATAAAAATGCTAGGGCAGATTTCTCCCGTTGGTTGCTTTTAAGCCAACATGTCAGATGTCTCAACACTGCTGATGGAAGAGAACAATGTGATTGTGTGAGTGTGTCCTCTGTGTTGTGTGCTGTGCGTCTGGTGAGAGGAGAGGAGTTAATGGGAAGAGAAACTTTGGAGACACAAAGGACCTAGTTGTACCGGACTCTTGATAGACAATGACAGAATAACACACGACAGAGTTGTAAAGATCTTATAGATGAGTGCTGTACACTAAGATATATATGCTAAGAGAAATATTCTGTAATGATTCCATCTGACTTAAAAGCCACTGGTCACACATGGCTACTGACCACTTGAAATTTGGTGGTGTGACAGAGGAGTGGAACGTTTTAATCAATCTCATTTGAATTAAATTCAAATAATTGTATGTCACAAGTTGCCACTACATTGAACACGGAGTCAAAGGTGCTTTAATCAAGTTCTTGCTCTGTTTATCAAAGGAAACCAGGGTCCAGAGATACTAGTAGCCTCTGGACATCACCAACTTAGCCGCTGGCTTTCACAGGTAGCCCATTGAGACTGAATCTGAAGATGGCTTTCTGGTGCATATACAAAATTCTTGCGAAGGGGCTCCACTTAGGGACCTTGGCAGAGTCCCTCCAGAAGCCCTAAGCACAAAGACCAAAGAGATTCACCCCATGTCCCCAGATAAGCTGGGCCTAGAAGAGTTGAGAACAGGGGCAAGAGCTTAGGGAAATAACCTAACTAATGCTTCTGTCTCTTCTCCATCACCAGTACCCTACGTGGTCAGCCCATCTGGTCCTTCCAACTAGGTACTGTGAGGTCTCCCCAACCTCATGGCAGGCAGCCAAGGTCTCGTCACTGGCATGAACAGAGACGCTGAATCAGAAGAGGTGGCAGAAGTTAACTGACATTAGATGCACGTGTTCCACAGTTGACAAAAGCACAGCCGCTCCGGCGCCCCTTCTTAGGCCAGATCATCTTCCAAATGCGCTCCCCACCCCCTCAGCTTCCTCCCCACGCACCCTAGTATCCTCCGCCTTCAGGAGCTCCAGAGAGGGATCCATTGGGCTGTCAGTCTCTCCCTCTTGGGTGTTATGACTAAATAGTAGTTAAACCTTTTCCATAATAAATGAGGTCATTTGTGGGAGGAATGGAGAAAGCAGAGACCCTGAGTCCCTCTTTAATACACCCATCTTGTGTCCTCCTCCCTCACTTTCTGTCCTCGGCTGTCTGTGAAATTCTCTGAGCTGCCAGTGAAGGAAGTGAGGTCAGGGTACCCACAAATTACCCCCTTAGTCAGAACACAAAGGTTGCCCATTGTCAACACACACGTCAGGCTCCTAGGTTGGCAAGGACTGAGAATCAGGAGAAAGCATGTACTACCCACCCCGGGTGAATTCCTCCATCCCGCCCGAAGGCTCCTTACAGCGGGGAAAATTGAATTCCAAGCTTCAGATGGGCTCAAGTTCTCAGACTCTGGAAGCTAGTTCATCTTTTGAGAAAGAATGCATTCGGAATTCTCTGCTCTTTTCCAGCCAGTGAGGGATCAAAAAGGAAAAAGACTTTAGCAATTTCCATCTCTGATTCTAAAAGCATTTTCCTCTTCATCCCAAATCTGAACATGTCCCCTGTTAGCTGTATCCTGGGGTGCAATCACATCAATCCCCAGACCCAAACTCAGATCCTTACACTGAAGACCCTCCTGGGAAGCCAAAGGTAGCCTTGCTGGGGACACAGAAATCTTCCTGGGATGAGAAAGACCCTGCTAAGCCATGACTGCCTGCCTGTCGCAGACCTGTTAACTGAAACAGACAAAAATGTAAGAGACAGCCTGTTGACCTACTGGGGCACAGAGGCCACAAGGAGCTCACAGGGTGAGAAGGGAGACAGGCGGGGAGGCAGGCTATGAAGCCATCAGTGAGGAAATGGACCAGGGATGGACAGGGAGAGTGACCTCACCCAGTTGGCCCTTCTCGCTTGAAGTGAGGTCCCAGCCAGAAGAGAAATTCTTTCCTCAACAGGGCTGACAGTATGGCTTTGCAATTACTCAGCAATTGCTTCGGCTCTTGTCTTAAGCAACCCCTTCCAGAGAGCAGCCCATGGTAAAGTTGGTAAAGCGCCCGTTGGTTGAGGAACCAACTACTTCCCATATTTTCCTCTTCACTATTGAGGATTGTTTGCTTTGGTGTAAAACAATACCTAGTTCTCTTTTTAGAGAGTTCCACGTCTGCAGGACAATGGCTCTGGAAAACAAATGAAGAAGAAAAGACAGGAATGGTAGGAGGAGAAACAGAAGCAAAGAAGTGGAGAGATGGATACCAGGCCTCTTACATAGTATTTGGATTCTTGCCTAGCTTGATTTTGTCCCCAACATCAGCCTGTCACCTAACAGACAAGCACTGGGTGACCTTGAAGACCCTGAAGGTGAAGACTGAGCCACAGAGGTGGTGTCTAGCACCACCTCACCAGCTCATTTGCACAGTCAAATGGAGGTAACGTTAGGTCCTGCATAAGCTCCAGGTGGGCTGGGTACACCACCCTGTACCTTCAAGGTCAAAGTCAGATGGACCCAAGATACGGTGGAATTCCAACCTACAGGCCTACACAGCGCTTCAGGAGCATCCAGGATAGGAAACTAACATGAAGGTGATGATTTCTGCCTAACAACTGAGGGGACCCACATCTTGCCCCTTGTTCTGAAAAAAAGTCCTTTCTCCTGCCTTGGACAACCTGTCCCAGTCCAGCAATGTTGTCATTTATTTTTTTTTCCCCCCTGGGAATTAGCAAGCTTTTATCAACATTCAAGGACTTTGTCAGCACTAACAAACATCCTTAGGTCTCCAAAGTTCACCATGGATCATATAGAAAATAGTCATTTTCTGTCCCATTCCTCAGAGGTAGGTGGCAGGGTGGACTGTGAGTGGACTTCTTTGTATCACAAATTTGAGGATGGTGCTGCAAGTCTAGGCTTAGAACTTAAGAAAAATGCTGCCAGGGAAAAAGAAAACCGGGCAGCCCCTTAGCAACCTGTTCTCTGAGATTCTTCACCCCTACTCACCATAGCAAATGAACCCTATTTAGTGTGCACCCATTGCAAACAATACAACAAAGAACTCAACAATGTCTAGCTTCAAAACCTTTAACCTCATTTGAAGAAATGTACACCTTTCTTGAAGCGTATGCAAGACATACAAGGTAGACATGCAGGGATGCTCTGCACACCGTGGGGAGGGCACTCAGTGGAGCCTAAGATGGACTGGCCCAGGTATGCCACTCACAGTAGAAGTCATACACCAAGGAACCAAAGAAGGGGAGGGCATTATAGGATGGCCGGATGGAGAGAGTGCAGCAAAGCCATGGGGCCAGAGCATGGCCTAAAAATATATTTGGGTTTAGTTGAAAGGAGATGGGTACAGAAGACATTCCAGATGGGTAAAATCCTGATGGGCAGGAAGTCTGCTCAGATAGGCCCAGCAAAAGCTCAAAAGACAGAGAATGGTCTGAATAGAACGGTTTGGCTACAGGAAAGATTATGTGGAGCAGAGGTAAGAAACCAGTATGCCAACATCAACCAAGAGCCAGTCTCAGGAGTGAGCCCAAGCTAGACTCTGTCCTACTAGAAAGCCATGTCCAAGACCTTCCTGGAGCGGGAGTAGATTCTGGATATGCATTCGCGGCTAAGGTTCAGAGATAGACCTGTGGCGAGAATCTCCAGATGGATGCCCACGGTCCTGAGGTAGCCTCCCTCTTCTGCCTCTCTCCGGGGTCAGCGCTCCCCCTTCTCAACACCCCTGTCAGCCCCTGCAGATCAGGGCTTTCCCATCTGCCTCAGCTCTGCTCTTCACTTCCTTTTCCCGCCTCCACACTGTCCGCCTTCTCTGCGCTGCCCCCACCCTCTCCATCCCTTTCACTCCAGTGGAGGGAGATTGAGGCCAGTCCCCCCACCTGTGCTCCACATCTCACTCGCTCAAAACACTTCAGGACCTGTTGCACCGATTGTGCCCTCTCGTCGAATTTCCAACTTCCCCTTTCTACTTGAATTTTCTATTCATTATTTAAATCCGCTGTACAAAGTCTAATCTCAAAATCAAAACATTCCTTCCTCTGCACCCACCCCGAACAATTTCCCATTTTGTTTTTCCTCCCTTTCCAGGAGAGCTGCCCACAAGGCATAGAAACAAGCCCTTTCTCCATTTTTTTCAGTTCAGCCCACATTACTGTGTCTTTCACAGCTGTGCCCTCCTACACGCACCACCACGTACTGGAACTGCTTTTGCTCAGACCTCTGGTGACCCAGTTTTCTGAGTGGCCACATGCTACTCTTCCATGGCATTTGGCCAGTGAACCTCCCCCTCCTCCTTGCTCTCTTCTTTCTGTTCCTGGGATGTCACCTTTTCTGATTTCCTCCTAATTCTTGCTAGCTTTCTTGAGCAAAATTCACCAACTCTTCCTCTCGATGAAATTCTAACAACATTTTTACTTTTGAACTATTGTAATACCCCAAAATAATCGATGAAATTGGTTTTATTTTGCCCATTTTTGCTAGAGGAAAAAATGGGTCCATAGACTTTCCCCATCTGACTTAGGTAATAAAGGTCCCACATCTATACTGCTAAATATTATGCTATACAGTTTCTTTACCTGTATTCATTAGAACAGGGTAGATAAGAGGACACAAGGGTCTTTCCACCTGCCCCACACAGTCTCTTGGGGACTCAGGTCATAGAGGCCCCAACAAGGTGTTGCTGGAGGAAGGAGAAGAAACTGAAAAAATGTACAAAGGCTTCCTATTGTGATTTCCATCTTAGGTCTTAAACTAGAGCTAGACACGGGTCCCCATGTAACCACAGGTCAAAGGAAAGGAGCGAACAGAATATTTCCTAAACTATCGTATGTACAATTCTAAACTATAAATTCTGACGTTCTTCCAGGTTCGAGTTCGGGTACTTATCGCACTTCCTCCAGCTTTAGTGTACACGTAGTAAGACTTCTCAGATTTGTATACTTAGCTCAGACCTCAGGCTCATTTCAAAGCACCACTCTTGTCTCTTTAAGTGCTTATTCGACTCGATAACTTTAAAGGGGTCGCTCAAAAGGTTCTTAAAGTTAATACATTCATAACAAAACCCTTGGAGTTCTCCTCCAAGACAATTTCTCTCCTCCCCCAACCTGTCTCATTTCAATAACTGATGATCCCATCCATTAGTCAGTCATTCTGCCAAACATCAAAACAGTATTTCTGCCTCCTCCATTTACTTCACATATCCACCCTACTGCTTACTCTGGACACTAGTACCTTCGAAATAATGTTCAATCTACAGTGGTTAACAGCGGTGTCGCTCTTGTCTAAGCCACCATCATTATTTGCCAGTAGTCTCTTCTTTGCTCCTCCACTTACCCTTTGCACCCTTCTAGAACGTTCTTCGCATCACAACCAACCTGATCTTTTAGAGTAAGCTCACATCTGATCATGCCACTTTTTTCTCCCTTACTGGTTGGCCATGTTGCTCAGGCTTAGGTCCCAGATCCTTAAAGGGACCTACTGTGTTCTCACAACATAGCCCATGCCCTCCTCTCCAGCAAGATCCGCACCACTCTTCCCCTGTGCACTCCTCTTGGGCCTCAGTGGTTTTCTCTGCATTCTGAGCCTCCTGTGCTCAACCCTATAAATTCTATCTCATGCATGGATATCATCATAAATGTCACCTTCCCAGGGAGCTCTTCCATGAAACCCCAATGTCCTTCTGGCGTATGACCTTAACATACCCCTACTCTTTGGCTTTGTAGTACTGACTATAATTTGTAACTACCCACCTATTTTTGTGACCTTTATTTAATATCTCCCTCTCTTGGAAACATAACCTCCATGGAAACTATAATGGAAAATATGTTTGTTCACCACTGTGTTGTCTAAACACAATAACACATAATAGGTCAACAGTCAATATTTGTGAAATGAATGAGCTAATGAAAAAATAATCCCTGCCCAAGAATGTGCCCTGAATGATTAGACAATGCAGCCTTCCAAAGAAATGGTTCACTAGTTTCCAGCCTTTTGCTCCCTACTGATGTACTTGATTGGTCCACAAAGATCATTTGATTTTTAGCTCTCGAAAGACCCTGCAGGTAGAATGGACTCAGGCTGCATTTTCTAAGGCTGAACCACTCAGTGTCACAGACTGAACAAGGTTGAGATCTCTTTATTCATTTTTTTAAAAAATTGATCAATTAATAACTGAGATTCTGAGTCCAATATGCAGTCTTTCATAAGCCAATTCATCCTACTTTCTAACTGTATCGCTGCTACAGCCAATTGCCAGAAAATTAGTATCCTAAAACAACACAAATGTATTATTATATAGTTCTAGAGTTCAGATATCTGAAGTAGGTCTCACTGAACTAAAATCAAGATGTTGCCAATGCGGCATTTGGTTTAAGGGAAAAGCCACCTCCTTGCCTTCTCTAGTATCTAAAGGCCTATCTTTGGCATACAGCCCATTCCTCCATCCTCAAAGTCAGAAGCATTGGTCTTGAGTCCTTCTCTCACTCTCTTCTCCCCAATTCTCTCTCTGTTTCCTACTTCTACCACTTAAAGACCCTGTGACTACACTGGGCCCATTCAGACGAACCAAGATAACCTGCTTGTCGCAAGGCTGATTAGTAACCATGGTACCATCAACTACCCGTTTGCATAGTAACCCAAGACAGTCACAAGTTCTCGGTGTTATTAGATCACAGGCATCGTCAGGAGACCACTACCACTTCCTTCTGTTTCTTAACCCCAATCTCTAGACACAACTTGAGACCAGTGTGACTATTCAGGAGATCCATGTGATGGGACTAAGGAGCTTCAGAAACCACAAAGTTATCCCAATAAGCTCTGCCAAGTGTGTCTCCTAGTGCCGTAGATCACCCATGGCACTGCCACTAATCTCTTGAAATTGAGGCAAAGAATGCCTGTCATTCTGGATCATTGTGAAAATTGAGCTACCATTGTACAATGCTTTGGGGGGCGTAGAAGAATTTGTTCTCTGGCTTCAGAAGTCTGACTTAAATTTAATAACCAATTAAAGTGACACGACTCACTATGCTTAGTGCTGAGGTTTATATCTGAAATGTCCCCCAAAAGCCTCATGTACCTATAGATACTGTGTACTCTTGGGAGGTGGGGGCCAGGCTAGAAGGGGTGGATGCTTAGGGCTTGACCTGAAGGGCCAGGTGCTGGTTCCACCCTTCCTTACGTACTTTCTCTGCCAGCCATGCTGTGAGGATCTTTGTCTCAAGAGATCAGCTCCAGCTCTGGCTCTAGCTGTGGCCCCACCATGTGATGCCACAATTTTCCAGCCACCTACCCATGAATGGACTGTGACTTTCTGAAACTGCATGCTAAAATGAATCTTTCCTCCCTAAAGTTGTGGATGTCAGGTATTGAGTCACAGTGACAAAAAATTAACTAAAACACCTAGGTAGCCCAGGCCTGAAATCTTAACGCTTTGTGAGGCTGAGGCAGAGAGATAGCAAGTCCAAGCCCAGCCTGGGCATTTAGTGACTTAGCAAGACCTTGTGTCCAAATCAGAAACTAAGAAATGGCCTGGGAATATAGATCAGGAGAAAGGCCCTAGGTTGGACTCACAGGATCACAAAAATAATAGTAATAAAACATGGACATGACCCTAACAGATCGTGCGATCTTTATAAATTCCAACCACCATCACCTCAACTGGGGTGAATGTATATACCTCTTAAAAGCTGCTGAGGATCAAATGAGAAGTGTACGCAAAGCATTTAGCGTATGGTGAGTGCTCTGTAAGATTAGGTGTTGTGATCACTATATGAGAATCTCTCATAAATCACAGCTATTCTGTGTGGCTGTGCTTTATTTCACTCCTCTCTCAAACTCTCCAAGCTCAGCCTGAGCTTTGTCTGTTCAGGAAAGCTTTTCCCTTCTTTCCCAAGCAGAGGTCATTAATTACTTTCTGTGTCTAATCATACACCACCCACTTCACATCTCTACTAGGGCATCGTTACAATAGATTGAGTTCAGGGGCTTGTATGCACCACATTCATGTTCAACTACACACACATGCAGGAGACTGAGCTCCCTGAAAGCACACCCTGTGCCTTGATCTTCATTCTAAACTCAGTACCCGGTTCAGGACCTACGCAGTGCAACGGTTAAGAAACACACATAGAATGATGAATGAATCATTGCAACACGAATGAATGATTGAATAAACAGAATTCTATGTTACTCCTTAGAAATTGCCATATATCGAATAGGTACTAATTGACTTGTCTAACCATATATAGTGTCACTGTGTTCTCAGTATTCAAGACGGTAAGGTGCATACTCACTCTCTCTGGGAATAGCGTTCCTTGGGACTGAAGCAGAACTGAGCTCCTCAGGGGACCAGAACCAGAAAGCCGGACTTCAACATGTCCCTGTACTAGAAAGAGTCCAGTGGAGTAGCCTCAGACCACTGTTCCCCAATCATCAGCTCCAAGGTTTCATTTCTTGGTTCAGCAACAAGGCCTCACAGAAAAACTCTACCCCAAGCAGATCAGGGCTGAAAATCACATTTTCACGGCATGTCAAACCTCCTCTCCTACCTTAAATGAAAGGTATTATTTCCGAGAGGAGAATGTCACACTCCACCACCAAATTTCTGCTTCCTCGGCAAAATCCCCAGCAGTTTCTCTGCACGGCTGGCAGCTCTCCACCCAAGGCCAATGCTGGGAAATTCACCAGGCCCAACGCAAATCACGGAAGCACAAGGCTCACTGTGATTAAAACAAGGAAAAGCGAACTCGAGGCGCCCTCGCAGTGCAGAAGCGGGGCGGAGAGATGTGGTCCAGACACCATCTCGGGACCCGCAACAGGCCTTAACTCCTCTCAGGAAATTCACCCACCACTTTGCCAAATAAATGAATTATTCCCAGCTCAGCAACCCCTGGTCCTTTTCTATAATGGATGATAGCGCTTCCCCTTCATCTCTGGTGTATATAAAAATACACCCTTCCTGGCCTCCAACAAGCTATCCATCCCTTGTCTCTAAGCAAGTCATGCTGGAGCGAGAGACCTTTTTCTGATTCACCCACACTGAATCTGCCCTGGGATAAAAAAAGCTTCATACAAAGCTGGGCAGGGCAGAAAAGGTGTCAGGTAGTGACTGCACTCAAATAAATGGGAAACTGTCTATACTTTTTAATGAGTGAGAATGTGCTGAGGAGAATAGGTCAGAAAGTGGCTGTCTATCCCTTGAGCTTTCTGTTGTGTCAACTTCTATGTGTGGCCCAGGGACTGATCATGCACTAAGTTCCCCAGAGTCCCAAGAGCACCAGCTACGTACCTAAGCTAGTAGTTCTGAGCGAGGATACCCGTCTACGTGGGCCACATCTTCCCCGATCGGGAGGAGGCAGGTCCTAGTTTTCCTCCCCTGCCACTCCCAAGGCATGTGCTTCCTGACGGAGATGCAAGTCTGCTCTGAGCATTAAAACCCAGATGATTAGCTCAGGTGGTCTGTGTCTTCTAGGTACCTTGAGGATGGGCTTCGATGCCTCCCGAAGGATCCACCCTGATATAGCTGTTAAGAGTCCGGCTATTCTGAGTCCATGAGGCCAGCTATTAGGCAAGATGAATTCAAGCGTTGACCTGCATGTGACCTGCAAGTGTTATTGTCAAAGCACCCTCATCAGATGTCCCTCACCCAGGTCTCTGTGCCAATAAGCGTTCCATGCCTTTATACAATGCCATCAGGATTTCCCAGGGGACCCTTCTCTTCTCCAGAAAACTCCCAGTGACGTGGAGTGTCCTCCTTCCTGAGTACTCTCCACTCAATCTCCCGCCAGCCCCTCTATCACCTCACTCCATTGCATGCCTGGGGGCTGTATGCAAACATTTGCTTTGATTTGTAAAATGATCCATATAATTAGGGAAAAGAGTTAAATAAAGGGACTGATTTCAGAGAGCAGGCTCTTAATGACACTAATACCTGACAAAAGGGGTCATTATGATGGGCTAATGGGCCTTGCCTGGCGTTCGGCTCTCTCAGGACACAATCCAACACACTCAATTATCTGCTAATCAGGGCCATTTTGTCAGAGGTTATTGCCCTGAAGTATCAATTATAGGAACATTATTAATACTTTATGGAGAAACCACTTGCATGAAAGTGTTAAACTCAAGGGGCAAGCCCTTCAGCCCCCTCCCCATTTAGATGTGTAAGAGGTAGTCTCTTTTGCCCCCATTTAGTACCCCGAGCTGGGATTTTCCATGGCCCATTGGGTGCACTGGGAAGGAGCCAGGGCCACGAAGATGTTCCCAAATCTGTCACCTGTGACCAAGCTGGCAATCCCAACTCTTAATGCCACCAGCTGGCGACAAGTGGCTTAGCCTAAAGCCAAGGCATTACTGGACTCAAGATGTGGGAGGGAAGCAGAGAGCCTCGGGCTGCATGAGTGTGTGTGTGCGCGAGAGCATGTGTGCGTATACACGTGCATGTCTTCAGTATGGTCCTTTCGAGGGAATGGGAAGGATATGGACAGGCGATCGTCCACTTCAGGATGCAGTCTTCCCAGGATGCAGCCTACCACCGTCTATGCTGCTCCCTAGAACCTGCATCTCCACACTAGACATATGGATATTTCACCTCTAAGGTGACACCATCCAAACCAGAGACCTGAGTCATAACTCCAAAACGTGGTATGGTGTAGGAGACAAAAACATATAAAGGACTTTAGAGTCTGTCTGATCAACCCTGATTCACATTTCTGTCTCCCACCTCACTGGCAGCAGGATCTCAGGCAAGTCTTTAACCTCTCTGAGCTGTAAATTTCCAACTTCCTGGGAAGCAAGGTATCATAGCAGGGGAACCTAGGCGTTACAGTGCTGGCACTGCCACTCCACTAATTGTGCCAACTGGAGCAAGTTTTTTAATCTCTTTGAACTCCAGCTTCTCACATGCAAGTCAGAGATAATTCTATCCATACGCCAGAACTATGTCAAAGGTTCCATGAGAATGCACACATAGCACCAGTACTGTATCTGGCAGAGGCCATTCACAAGAAGCAGGATACTTAGATGAGCCTCAGAGATTGAAACAGCTATTGTTAAGTAAATAATAAATAAATGCTCAAAGAGAGCAAGATCTCTCTGTTGTTCCATCTCTGAATAACTACACCATTACAAATAGAAGGGTTAAATGATTTTTCCATTAGAGAAAGTGGCAGTGGGACATGAATGTCCCTCAAGTACGTGGCGTCTTGGAGGGGCACCAGGCAGCCTTAGGGAAGCTGCCTGTAGAAAATGGACATGACTGTCCACTTCTATGGTAATGGACCTGGACCTGCCTATTACTATCAGGACAAGCAGAAAGACTTAGTGTCACATGGAAATCTCTTATGATTTGGTTTATAGGCACAGTTCAGTCTCATGAGAAAAATGTCGAAAAAAAGACAGATTTTCTAGGTCACCTTGGGGTCCCTCTCATCTATGGAGCCTATTCCATGATTTAGGAAATAGAAATTATAAAACATGGCTGTGTCCAAATGTTCACCAATAGTTATGAGCACCTCTGTAGAACTAAGCAATGTGGTCACCACTGGAAAGGAGTTGGCCAACTCAAAGCAGATCAATTCTGCCAGACTTCGGTTTACATTCTAACATAAGTAGCTATCCATGTCTAGAGCTTCCTGTGGTCTCTGGTTATCCTAAAGGAATAGGGAGTTGTCCCATTGGGGAAATAAATCTATTTATACTGTGCATAAAAACTCTTAAGTGTCAGAAAAATTGTCCAGAACTGGCGGTCATTGCAAGCTCAATTGAGTCAGACATCAAATAAATGAATTTCAAGTAGAACTGTGAGATTTTAGGCCAAGATTTTTAATCTCACAGCAAAGTGCAGAAATGGACCCTGCAAACTTCCTGAAGGCCAGAACAAATGACCAGAGGCATTTAGTTGACTTCAGTAGAATCCAGTCCAGTGAAGAAGGATGACCAAGGTCTACCTGATATGGTCAGAAAGAAAAAGGAGCCACCACCTGTGAGCAAAGAGTCTTGAATTCCTGGCCAGGGCAGATTGACCTTAGCTTTGGTGGTAGGAATTTTTGGTTGAAGACTAAAGTTGGCTGAGAATCCTTCCTCCCAGTTCTTGATTATGGTTCATAAATGTGCTATGTGGTGGGCCTGGGTAATTAGTGTTTGTGTTAAGCAGTTACGGGGTTAAGAGCTACCAGGGCTTTGATCTGGGCTGACAGAATCTGAGCTACAGAGTGGGGTGGTTGCCTAGCAACAACACCTGTAGCACATTAAGCAGCCAGTCAGCTTTGTCAACTGCTAGCAAGGGCTTTGTAGAGCATCAGATGGGGGTGGGGAAAGGTTGCCGAGGTCGGATGCTGGACAGCAAGTCTCAGGATAGAAGGGGCAGTGGAGGGAGGAATCAAGTGTTTTGTGAGTCTCCCATTACAGTTTTTTGTCTGTTTTCCTCAAGCAGGAGGCAGGTAAGCTGCACCAAGTGCAAGTCCAGGGTAGGTACCCTCAGTATCACACTTGGCTTTTTTCTAAAACTCCCATATCAGTAGCTAAGAGAAGTAAGAAGCCCCTTCCTTAACCCAAGCCCTGTCTCAAACAAGACGCATTGGGACGGGGTGACTGAGGGTGAAGATGAGAGAGAGGTGATTTGTTTTCAGATTTAAGAAGAACAGAACCACAGAGAACAAAACAGACGCCCCGAGAGGGTAAAATCCTCACCACCACCACCCTCATTCCCTCCACATCTCTCTGGACCTTGTCCCATGCACACCTGGATGTGACTGGAAAGGAACAGGTTTGGGGAAGGGTGGGAAGCTTCGTGACCTTGCTGGTACCTTTATAGAATTCATGATCTAGCTAGCCCCAACTTTCACTAGCATTCCCAAGCTGCCTTCCGGTTGGGGTGAGGGTAGAGTGATGTACCCTCTAAGAGGCTGCTGAAAATGTAGTACAGGCAATAAAACTCTTGGGTCAAACTCCACTTCAGTCCCTTGTGAACACTAGAGCCTTTGGCCCATACCTGGATGAGACCCAATGCCCTCGTCTGTATAGAGGGGTATAACTCCAGCTACTCCACTTGCCTTATGAGAACCAAAGAAGATTGTTTAAATAAAAGCACGTTATAAACACAATAAATCCTCCTACATACATAAAGTGTCAATATTAAGAAAGATGATGTCAATACTTCTGCTCTTGTGCATTGGCCCAAGCTGTTTGCTCTTTGGCCCAACGTGCAGGTCTTGTGCTGTGTTGCTGGGTCATTGTTGGTGAATGGCTGTGAAGGGGAGCCTACTCAACACATCTATTCCAGGTTCACTGGTTCAAATTCAGCCCTAGGTCAACAGTTACTGTAATCATTGGGTTTGGAATTCAGAGTGGCTGACTCTCAGAAGGCCTTTTGCTTAGCTACGACCCACTGAGTTTTCACCATGAACTTATGCATGCAGTGACGAGGAAGCAAAGATACTGGGGAACCTGGCTCACAGTTCCAAGCACACATCTGCTAGCCCTCTCTTCTGCAGGTCAAGGTTGCTCCTTCTAGACTATCTTAAAAAGCAACCTAGTGGCTGAGGGGTGATGCTGTTTGCCCTTTGGACTAGGAGGTAAGCATCAACATGCCATCCCTGTCTGACACCGTGGGTCCTACCTTGTCTCCCTTCACAGCTGAGAAGGCAGGCAAAGCCAGGCCGGTCCTCCTTTCCACACCACAGCTAAGATAGCTCCTCTCCCACTCCTTAAGTCAAACCACATCTGATTAGCACACACACACACACACACACACACACAGAGAGAGAGAGAGAGAGAGAGAGAGAGAGAGAGAGAGAGAGAGAGAGAGAGAGAAGCCAGCAAATGTAGGGCCTATCCAGGCTGAAGTCACCAGCCACTCCCCAGGTCAGACCGCACCGAGCCTTCTGTGTGATTTTGTGAGATTTCCGTCTCAGTGGCTGTGGGGTCTTGTGGATCCTCCACCACACCCATAGTGACAAACACTGTGTGTGCCTGTGTGTGAGCACGCGTGCAAGTGTGCGTGCGCACAACTCTCTCCACGGCTTCCGCGCTTCTGTGCTGTGCCGTTATTTTCATGCTCTGGGTTATATTTAACTCAAGTCATAATATTTAGGGGGTTGGAAGCTTGCTGTTTCACCAAGAAAGGCATTTGAATATTCTCCGTTCCAGAGAATTCCAAAGGCTCTGGGAAGAGAGTGAGGCGTTTGCCCCAGATTAGTCTGACACATCCTGGTCACGTGGACTCCATTAGTGGATGACTGAGGCGCTGAGCAGGCAGCCTGAAGGAATGTTGTAGAAACGACCACGAAGAGAAGCCCTGAGTGATGTCAGCAGGAGGCTGGTGCCTCTGGGCGTCCCAGGGCACTTGCCCCACACATCCCCACAGGGAGGGGAGATCTAATTGGCAACCTTCCACGCCTCATCACCCCCACCCCACCACTTACACCCATCACCAATCCGAGGAGAACGCAGAGCTAGAGTCTCCTGTAACATGAGGGGAGGCACACTCAGCTTGCCCTACTGCTGTCAAGAAATCATTCATATGGAGCCTCATCCTCCCATGCTGGGAGTCATAATTTTCCCCCAAAGAAGCTCTGGCAAGATTAGCATTGGGCAAAGTCCAGGTTGGCCACTAAGGGCACAAAGATATCCTTGACATTAGGCAAATTCACTTGTTTCCAGATATTATGGGCACGCTGTATGTACGTACCTTTAAATTCTGAGCTTCAACTGGCCTGAGAGTTTTGCCTATATTATATTATATAGTACATTTTGGGGAGACTCAACCCTATTTCTTTTAGGCCACTTCCTCAAGCAGAAGCAGGCAGTTTGGGCCGGTTCCAAAATATACTGAAATACAGTGGTGAGTAGTTGGAGAGACCAAGTAGGTTGCAAGCAGGATTGCAACATGCTTTTTATTAATATGTCTAGACAAAGGCAGGCCTCAGTGTTGGAAAAGAAAAGAAAAAGAACCCTGTCCCGGGACACCAAACGCTATCTGATGCTTCCAACAGAGAGAGCAGCTATGGAGACCTACAGTATATTCCAGGAAACCCAGTCCCACAGATGCCTTGAAGGGTCCTGCCAGGGGGAGAGGGCTCAGGAAGCAGACACATGGGCACCAGGAGAGGACAGCTAGTTTGGTTCCAAGTTCTCCTTGGTCACATCATCTCATCTCTGGCCTGAGCTGAAGTACTAGAACCAGCATTTGCTTCACATTCATAGGAACTGACATATGGTATAATTTTTTTTAAATCTTCCAAGTTCCCTAGGCAGCTTTGACGTGAATATTAATACTAACATAATTTCATGATGATTAGAGAACACAATTAGGGGCTATTAATAATGACACAAATAATGACATTTAAGGCCTCATTTTAATTTGAGTAATATTCTGTCTGGTGGTATTTAAACAGCTCTGTCTAGCACAATTAGTACAGTGTCGGGGTGTAGACACTGCTCCCAGGATCCATCAGCCCCACCTCCCCAACTCACCTCCAAAGGAAGTTAGTGTCCTGAGGTGTGCCCAGAGAGCAAATTCTGCCCAAGATGTGGCCTGGTCCCTCGGAGTAAGTCCTTTCGACAGGGAGACTTAGGTACAGATTTTGAGAACAGAAATAGGCAAAGATTCTGGTGGCTGGACCTACTAAACAGTCAGATGTCGACCTATTGGATACAGCTTCCCTCGATGCAGGCAAATATAAATTTCTGTGTGTTGCCAGCTTTTCGTATTAATAAAGGAGGGAAATTTTTGTTTTGTTTTAGTTTCAGAGGTTTTAATCCACGATTGGCTGTCTTCATTGCTTTGAGACCTAAGAAAAGGCAAAAATGTCATGGTAGGAAGGCATGGTGGAGGAAAGCAGCCAGGAAGCCAAGAGGAAAGGACAAGCACAGAGAGGAAAATGCAGGGGATCAAGTATACCATGGGTCCCGAAGTCTATCCCCCAGGATGCATTCCCCTGGACCCTGTTGTCATCCCATTCCAACAATGGCGTCCAATCAGGAATCCACTGATGGATTAACCCACCAATAAAGCTAAGCACCCTCATGATCCAATTACAATCCAAAGGCCCATGTTTGAATATTGAGGCGATCCTGTAAAGCCCTCAATACATGGGTCTTTGGGGAACATTTCATATTTGAGCCATAACACGGTGCTTCCAGCTTCTCTATAAAATTCTACTAGATCTACAGCACGTGGGTCCCCACTGTGTCCTAGAAGTCTTCCCAACCCCTCTCCTGCAATAGCATTATTGGTTTGGTGTGGTTTGGTTTGGTCTTGTGGTATATACCGGAGGTCGAGTCCAGGTCCTTCAAGCTGAGCTATACCCCCAGCCTATTTTTTTTTTTGTTTGTTTGTTTTTTATTCTGAGACAGGGTCTCAGTTGCCCAGGCTGGACTCAGACTTTCAGTCTACCTGCCTGATCCTCCGAGAGTGCTGAGATTACAAGTCTGTGCCCCATGTCAGAGCACCTCATGACCTCTGCTGTCCTGATCTGCTTCCATGCCCATCTCCCCTTCAGATGGTTCACTCTGTCAGGATGGAGCTGTGTGTCTTGTCTGCCATTAATCCTTCAGCTCCCAGGGACACAGGTGGCTCTCCACAAATGCTTGCCAAGTGACTTAATGGCTAATGACTGGATTCTGGCTTATCCATCGTAGCATTATACTTGCCTGGTTCGGTACTGTCTTTTGGATGTGTTGGCTAACAGCAAACCTCTGGGAGAGGTCTGAGCTAGGAAAGGGGTCATACAGACTGAAAGTCTCTGTGAAATATGAAACTTCAGTGGCCAAACAGAAGCCAATGGCCCTTTACGAACCTACAGTCCTTATGTGTTAATCACGGGAGAAACATACCCTAAGTCATGAAGTTTGGATATAAAGAGAATTGGTAAACATGCTTGGATTAGAAGCTAGATTCTCTCCCAGTTGGGTTCTCTAGAGCAAAGAAGAACTGAAACAACAAACTTCCTCACATGTGAAGATTATGAATAAAGAGGGGAAGGGCGGAGGAACAGGAGGAGAAAGGGAAGAGGAAAGAGAAAGGAGAAAATGTGTTTGTTGAGTGTTTATCACATGTCGAGCACATGGGGTAACTCACAGCCACTGTCCTCTTTGATCTTTGTAATAATTCTGTCAGATGTACACTGTTATTATTCTCATTTCGCCACTGTTAAAGCTCAAGTTCAAAGAGGTTAGTCATCTGCCTGGCCGCACAGTAGTATGTGGCCAAGCAAGCTTTCAATTAAGACACACGTGGCTCTGTCCTGCTCCAAAGCCCCAAATTGTCACAGCACACGACACTAGGACAGGTAACGGGGGAGGATTAGGGCCATGGGGGACGCTTGTGTCACGAGACGGGAGAGGCCAGTTGCCCACGGAAGTCAGAACACAGGCAGCCTCTCGGTGTTCTCCCATCTAAGGAGCCTGCCGGCTCTGCAACGAGAGCAATGGAAAAAAGCGCTGGCCACAGACCAGGACGGGAGCCCTGGAGCTGAAGAGGGCTGGAAACGAGCCCCCTGGAATGGGGGGCCCTGGATAGGCCCGAAGACAGGTTGGGCAGCCAGCCAGCGTCAGCCCAGGCTGACGGTGTTTTGGCAGAGGCCTGAGAAGCTGCAGAGGCCGGGGCAGGGCCTGCAAGCAATGGGGGAAGTTAAGTGGAACCCTTTCTGGGTAATTGACTCTGTCTGCCCACAGGACCCCTGCCAAGCCCAGGCAGGCCCGGGCCTGACACGCTCAACCTGTCTGGAGAGCGTTCTGCAGAGGCAGAGTGCCTGGCTGACAGCGGGCTGGTGATTTTGTTCTAAGACTCACCCCTTCCGCTGCAAGCCTCTTTTTGCCCAAATCCCTGATGCGTAGCTCAGGGAACCATCTGAATCCGTGACCGGCAACAGCCAGGATGGCTGTAGCTACGTGGGTTAGCAGCAGGTGGGGTGGTGGCGAATTGAGGATAGAAGACTCAGAGTCCTGAGTGTCCCAGGCCTGGCTTCCCTACTCAGCAGCTGCCACTTCGGCACAACAAGCTGGTACCAGCACCACACTTAGTGCATGCCATGTGCACACTATCACAAAGGTCCCGCTTCAGGGAATTCTTATGGTAACAAGAAGCCCCTTGACATCCCAAAGCTGGTCGCTCGCCAGTTTTCTCCTTGCCCAACATAACACTTGCTTTCTATCCTAACTGGGCATTATCTCCCCCCCCCCCCCCCCCAGTCCTGTCCTTCTTTTTTCGTATCTTACGCAGAATGGAGATTCTGTCCACTTGTTTCTCATACTCAGCCCACCCCAAGGCAGAAGCAGGAAATATCACCTGCTTTGTCATAGACCCAAGGTCCCCAGCCCCTGATCATTTAGAGAAGTAGCTGTAAAGGACATGCAAGGGCCACAGGACTGGGCACAAGGAAAAGGGAGTTTCTGAGACCCAGCAAGGGACAATGAAACATCAAATCAAGTCCTGTGAAAGGCCACACTGGCTTCCCAAATTCCTCCCTGGACTCAGGTGTTGTTTCTCACACTTGTTTAATGCATACACTTAAACACAATTTCAACCCCCACACTTAAAATTGTCCCTGGTACTGCTCCAGCTCCGTGACTACTATTCTCTCAGCTAGGGCCATCTAAGGTCACATGTGAAGCCACCTCAACCACCAGTCAGAAGTGAAGTAACACTGACTTCCACGTGCCCAGGTTTCGCACTCCCTCTCCAGGAGGACCGTCATCACAGAGCCAGGTTACTCTTCAACGCTCCTCCCTACACTCCTAACCAACACCCGGGCCTTCTAGCTCTCTCTTCTCATCCCTGGCTACACAGACTACTATCAGAATTAAATTCTCAAAGAGTAGAAAATACTGTACTTTTATGAAGAGCTTACCATGTGGCAGACATTTTTTCTAAGCACTCCACATGAATTAGTTGTTTGATCTTTACAGCTACTCTACACAGAAAGCACTATTTATCATTCTCATGTTATAGATGAGGAAACCGAAGCACAGAGACAGGTAATAATTGACTCAAGGTTAGAGAGAGGTGGGTATTCAAATTACCATTCTTACTCAAAAGTCAAGAGTTGCACTGATATTATCCTCGTTCTCCACTCACAATCTCTGAGCGTCTACTCACCTGTCTCCCACCTTAAGTCCCCCTTGCTTAGTATTTCATATCTTCGAGTATTTCTTCTAACCTGCTTCCCATCCTGCATCTAGTCCAAGGGACACGCCTTCTCCCCAAGCACTACCAGACTTGGCACATGTTTCCCTCAGTGACACCCATTGTCATTCATTGACCAAATCCCCCCCCCCCCCCTTCTTATCAAAATCTTCCCTCTTCTCTCTCACCCCGGTCTTAGATTTTCCTGAACCCTGCCTTGGGACACCATTTGTCCCGATGGCCTGAGACACACCAGGTTACAGTGTTCACTCATTGTTGGCAGTCTCACCTCAAGAAAGCAAATCTACCGCTCTGAGCATCAGCATCACAAGAGTTCATCTCAGGATTAAAAGAGGTTATTTGGGGATGCACCTGTCTCCTACTGAGCTCCAGTCAAGGTGAATGTGTTCCCTCAGCTGCCCGGCATTGATCTGTCTCCCTGGCATCTTAGCTGCTGAGATCCTCCAGAAAACTGTTGGTCACTTAGGGCAGGTTCTATATCCCATCAGTCTAAACACCTTGTCACATGCCAAACACTGTTCATCCTCAATAGTTATATTTTGTTTGAATTTACCCAGTAAGTGCTTGACTGGCATCAGGATGCCACAGAGGAGCTTCACCTCTACTTCACTATCAAGAAGGCAGATCAAGATGACTTCTGAGGGCCCTTGAACCTGAGTCTAGAACTTGAACCATCTTCTCCCTACAAAGAGGTTGTGCAAATCACAGAGCTCTCTGCTTACGGCCTGTTCTTTGTTGCCAGCACCATCAGCAAGGTCACACGGACTCTTGGAATCCATTCCTAGCCTCGTCCATTTTCCGGCTCCCAATTATTTTTTCCAGAAGTCTGGCATTTCTAGTCCACACCAAGAAGCTGAGTTTCTCTGGCAGCCCCAAACCATGTCCGCCACTGGTGAAGAAGTCAAACTGGCAAATAGAAATGTCACTCAATCATTTCCCAGCGCCCTCCTCTCGTTGCCCTTCCCCACCGCATATAATGAGAAATTATTTTTGCCCAAATATTGTTTGAATTTCAAATACACAATTTCCCTGGGGGTGACCAGATGAAAAGAGAAATCTGGTTTGCAACATAAGACCTCCGTGCGCAAGTTGCATTGAGCGAACACCGAAACTAAATTCTTATTGAGCTCCTTGAAATGACGGGAGCACATCAAGGCGGCCAAGCTCCTTTCCCACTGTGGTGCATTTAAAGTATTTTAAGTGAACACCAAGGAAGCATCCCTCAAGGAGTAAGAAAAGAAGGGAAGTATTTAAATGCAGTGGACAAAATGATAAGTCTGTGCATGGCATCTAACCCATTCCTAGCAGCTGCCCCAGCGCTGGCCTTCTGATGCCGGTCTCTGAATTTCCACAGCTGGGATACAAAGGACAATGTCTCTCAACTCGGGCTGCATCAAAATTGTCTAGAGTATTTTAGGAAAAACATACTAATACTCCAATCCCACTCTGGACAAATTCACTGAAAGTGTCTGCATTTAAAACCCAGATCTCAGAAGTTTGTTAGAAGCTCTCATGAATTTCAAATGCAGGGTAGAACACACAAATTTGCAGTAGGTAACCCCCCACATACTCTATGCAGTAACAGGTAAATTTTTGCATGCATGAAAACATGTGTGTTTGCTAGGATGCAAAGTTACAACTTTGAGATAATTCTTTAAAAAGTCTGCAACCCAAAACAGGTTTTAATGGTAGGTCTACAGCTTGGTGTCTCAGGGTCTTTCCAGCTGGAAAACAATATGCTTCCAAGATTTTGTTATTAGGAGTTAGCAGTTAACGCACAAAAAGGGACAGGTTTCCAGATGGTGGAGGAATGATCTTTGTGAGTCTGGAGCCCAAATGGTAAGGTGTGGAGTGGGGCGGGCTAGGGACACTGATGTGGGTGAAAGGCTCACTGAAAAACAGAGGAAGGCTCCCTTGCTGGAAAAACTGGGCACTCGGCGAGGTTTGTTATTTCCGCAGTCCTGCCTGTGACTCAGCCGACAGCTGTGCCCAGCTTGGCCTCTGAATCTGGACAGCAGAAGCCAAGTCCAGAGAGAACGGTGATTGCCCAGGATCACCTATCCTGGGAGCGCCGTCATCATGGCTCATCCATGCGCCCCACAGAGCTGGCCTGAGACCCAGCCTGCAAACGTGTGTCCGCGTGGTCAGGCGGAGGCAGAGGAGAGAGAGCTGGTGTAGACAAGGGTCCAAGCCCCTGAAGAACATCCCCAAGACTAAAGAAGCCTCTTGGAGCCTACAGCACTTGAGTTAACAAATTCAGAGTAAGCGGGAGGGGGCTAAAATCTTGGGTAAATGCCTAAACTGGGCCGAAGGGGAAGGAAGGTAGCAGTGTAGGGAGAGAAAAAAAGCTATTCCCCAGCTCCCTCCGATCACTAGAGCCATTCCGTAGGAAGATCTCTTGCCCTCCCCCTCTTCCCTTCAAGGGCCTGTGTGAGTCTCTGAATCTGGGCTCTGACAGCATCCAGCCAGCTCTGACTACAGCACTCTCCTTGCCGAAAGGCAAGAGGGCCAGTCTTGGTTTGCTCAGCCCCAGGTCAGCCGCCTAAACGCTTATACCTGCTCATGAAAAGGCCCCTCTTCCCCTCTCTTCAGCCCTGCACTCTAATTTATCCTTGCCTTTGATAACCAACTCCAAACACATTCAGTGGAGGCCAGGCCATCAGTGCACAAAGGCCTGTGCTCTCCCAGGTGAAAACGGCATGTCACTCTTGGGGGGATTTCTATAGAAGGCGACATCCACCAAACAAGCTATTACACTTAAATCAGACAATGCCCGAGGTGGTGGCCAGGAGACCAGTGTTAATGACTCAGCTAGCAGCGGGCTTCTCTATTTCCAAGCTATATCCCAGCATGGGACAGCAACCTGCTGCCCTTCCCAGCCTCTGCCAGATCCCTCTCCTCCTGCTCCCGGACTAGAAAGGTGACCCACTGGATCTGCTGGGTCTCTGAATCCTGAGTGTTGATTCCCCCAGGCCTGCCCTACTGACTCGTAGTTTCCTCTCCGCCCAGGATAACAGAGCAGTGAAGTCCAATCTACTCCTTCCTTTCTCCTGCATTCTAAGAGAAAACTATGGTAACCGCTGAAAGTCAGAGTCAGCTGGTGACAGAGCCAGGACTAGAATCCTTTTCTCTCATCTCTTTCGATTAATACATGAACTAATATAAATTAGATGATGCGCATAAGCCACTTAGCACAGTTTCTGGCAGACAAATGCACTCAATACATGTCAGCTGTTGTTATTTGCTATCCTAGTCATGACATCATTTTCCTGTAGCTCACTTCTTTGTCCATTAAGTGCCCACCAAAAGGCGAGCAATCCGCAGGGTGTCTGGCATAAGCAGTGAACATAAATGTGACCTGCCCCTACCCTCTGGAGCTTACACTCTAGTTGTACAGCCCAGCAGGAAATGGCAGTAGCGAGTGGGAGGTAGAGACGGAAGGTAAGAAGTGGGATTCCAGAGGTTACAGGTAGAGTTTCCACACTTTAGTCTCAATGAAGAGAAAGAAATTAGCATCTCAACAGAGACTATATGATGAGTCAAAGGTAAGCCGGGTGACAGAAGGTGGGCATGAAGGGACGATCTGCGTACACAGAGTTGTCTAGGTGAAGGGAATCATTGCATGTGCAAGGGAAATTGGAGGCAAGATGAAGCGACAGAAGGATGTGGGGAATGTCAGCATGCTCGGACACCTGCTAAGACAGGACAAAGACAGGGTGGCATGTTATGAACAGCAGAGTTAGTCACGGAAAAGATCCTAGAGGAGTAAGAGATGATCTGTGGGCTTGTGGGAGATAATAGGACCAATGGTAGGGGTGGAACTAGAACAGGGCAGCAGCAAGACCAACTAGCAGGTCAGCCGCCAGTTCTACACTTATCCATGATTCACTTCAAGACTTCCTTTGGGGCACACTTGGAGTCCCAAATAAGTCTCACCATGGAGAGAACAAAGCTGAAAGAAGAGAGCTATGGCCACCAGAGCAGGGGAACAGAGCAAAGGCTCTCCCCAGTCACTTGGGTCATTACCCAAAATGCCTGCAGCACCATGTAATCAGATGATCTTATCCACCAACCTTTCCCCATCTGCACAACAAGGGCATTTACTAAAGAATCAGTAAGCTGCCTCATAGTTCACACATTTTATGCTTCCATTACTTGGAATATATATTTTTATTCTGAGATGCCTCAACTTGCACTTGAGTATTTGTAAAACCAGGACAAAACTGTTTTCATCTCCCGATAGAGCAAACACAGCTCCTTAAAATCATGTATCCTGTGCAAGAATCAAAGATACTTTCTCTTCCAGGCTCCTTTGTGTGCGTTTATGTGGGTGTGTATGTGTGGCAGTGGTGGTAACTCTAGGAATCAAGTCCAAGGCCTTCATAGAGCTACATCCTCAGACCATGTTTATTTCTGATTTTGAGAACGGTCTCACCAGGTCACCAAGCTGCCCCAGCTGGGCTTGAACTTGCAATCCTCCTGCCTCAGCCTCCAAGAGCACTGGGATTACAGGCCTGCACCCCAGGGCCCAGATGCCTGCTAGATTCTTGACATTAAATCCTAAAAAGGCCTATCTCTGATGGCAGCCAGGAAAAATCTGGTGGGAGCAGCATTCCTAAGCAGCTCTACCTTTCCTGGCTACCTGTGCATGACCCCTACTCTTTAGGAAACCCTTTTTCCCAGGCCCTCTGCCCTCAGGCCTGCAGGAAGGACATTCTACAGAAAATCATAAGGCTCCCACTTTCTCCAATAGCTCTAGGCAGAGGCCAGTGTTCTAAGGATTTTGAGCAGGAGAACCAAAAAAAATTAAAAAATAAAAAATTTTAAAAATCAGGCTGGGGCAGGAGAAAGAAAAATTACCTCCAAGCTGTTTTGGCTGGAACACCCTCCCCACCCATGGCCTCAGGACACAGCAGCAGAGCATCCAGAGGCCCACAGCTGCATGGAACCATTCACAAATTGCCTTGTTGGACTACAACGTGCCAATTTTTCAAATCTAGAGCCATTTTCACTATTACAGTATGTGCAGCCTAAGCCTGGAGGATTTCCTTCTGGGAGGGAAAATTGATCCCGAAGTTACCATTAACCCCCATTATCACAGCAAGCCCCATTCCAAAACTATTCTTGGGAACCAAGGGGGCCAGAGGAAGCTGTAGAGGCCCATGGCGAGGTTGGTACCCAACATCCCAGGTACTGACGGCCAAAGTCCATTAGCCCCATGTCTTGGAAGGACATGAGAGTGAGACAGAAAAAGGGAGAGAGAGGCAGAAGATAAAGATAAGGGCACGTGCTTTCCTGGGAATTCCTAGGCTTCCCACGTGTGCCTGCATGCCACACTTCATGTGGGTGCTCTGGCATGAGCAGGAACCACAGCTAGCACCCACAGCTATCCCCTGCGTTCGGACCTGATGTCCTCACCCATACTGCTTTCTCCAGCAGAGGCCAGAGCCTGTCGCAGTAGTCTTCTCCAGAAACTGCCTTTGAAACTTCCCCACCCATGGCCCACATGGCCCAGATCTTTGGAATCCAGGAGAAGTCAGATGGTTTTGTCCACCCCAGGTGCTCTTGGTACAAAACCACTCCAACCCATCCCAAACTCAGCCAAGAGCCAGGAGGTGTGTTTATGTGTGTTATTATGAGGTGTGTTGCCATCTCCATCTTGCCAAACCCACCAGCTTAGCCAAGAAGTCAGTAGCGATTGCTGAAAAACACAAAAAGAAACTATGTGGATAAAAGGTGCGCCAGGTGACCACAGGGCGCCGGCCACTGGTTGACCTCACTGGAACATTTTTGTACATTCTGATGATACAGCAGTCGGTGCTAATCTTGAATCCAGAAGGCCCAAATCTGGCTTTGGTTCTGCCACTTGACTCTTGGACTAGTTACTTTCTTGTCTGTGAGCCTCTCTTTTCTGACAGCCTGGAAACAAAAATAAACACCAGCAATGTTACTGTCAACATTAAATAAGATAATGTAGGAAAGTGACATATAGTGTTAAACAACTTACACACATATATACACATACATATATGTACACACACACACACATATATATAGTCCCTGTCAACATGTTCTGCCCAGCTATGCCTTCATATATAAAGACACTTATTGGTTAGTGAGTTTGACATCTATAATTATATATATGTATGTGTGTTATTCAAACATACACGTATAGAAAGCAACCCAGTATCCATTCTAAAATGTCTTGCTACTGCTTATGAGACCCAGCCCCATTTCCTTTGTACAGGAGTTAGCGTGAGAGTCTTGTTGCTATCGTGTCCCCATTGTTGGTCAGCTCTGAACTCCAAAGTCCCCACCGTCCCTCGTGTCCCTCCTCCAGTACCATCCATCAAGTGACTTCCTCCCTCCAGGAATGCTATTTGCTGCCATCACTGTCCTCCTGCTCCCTTCTGGGGTGTCTTCCAGAAGAGTTGAGCAGAGAAAGGCCTCGGGGTGGTGGGGCGCGGGCCTGGGAGAAGTGGATCCAACTCTGTGCAAACATTCAAAGCACCGGCCATGACTAGGCACTGCGCTAGGCACGGGCCACCAGACAGCAAGGCCCTTCCTTCCCAGCGGCCCTCTGGGGGTTGCCATGGGAGTGAAATCCAAAGGTACACGCACCGGGCCATTGCAAGAACGCGCTGGTGAGGGAGGACCGACGCACCAGAGGAGGCGGGGCAGACGAGGGTCGCTGGGAAGCCGACCTGGCGCGCGCCCGCAGGTGCCGCCCAGCGGTCACTTCCGTGCTAGCAGACGCAGGGAAGTTGACCCCTCTTGGTCGCCGGGTGACCGGTGCAGAAGGGGAGGGTAGCGCGGGGCTAAGTGCTGACGGGACGTACCTGTCAACACAATGTTCCGCCTGGCCGGGCCTTCATATATAAAGATATTTAATGAATTAGTTAATTAATGAGAGGAGTTTGATGGATAGATCCTACGGCGCTCGCAGCGGGGTGAGGCTGACCCCGATGCCGCCGCCTCGGCTGCCGTCCGTCCCCCTGATTGGTCGGCGGAGCGCGGTCGCTCCGGCAATTTGCATGCATTTAATGTCGCTCTTTAATAGGATGTAATGTTAGCGAAAGCCAGCTGTAACTTAAAAGACAGCCCCATTACTGCAAGCCTTATAATTAGGGTAAGAGGGAGACTCGGTCTGCCATATGTTAAACTCTTTTGAGGTTAATAGCTCTGTAAGATTTTTGCAATTTAAAAAAAAAAATTGCGCTTGAAGGATGATGACAAGGCTTATCAATGAGGCGCCTCGGTACGGGCTGGAAGGGACAGGGGGATCCCACGGACCCCTCGCCCCCGGGCCACGGAGGTGGCCCCTCTGGCAGCCCTCCCCGCCCCGGCCTCGCTGGGCGCAGTCGGCCCCTCGCGGCGCGCCCCAGAGCGTGGGCGCGGGGTGCGGCCGTGCGTACTGGCCTTGCAAAGTCCCCGGCAACTCGGGAGCGATCACGGGTCCCCGCGGGTTGCGGGGCGCCGATTGCACAGCCGGGGCCCGAATCGGGGAGCACACACTGTGGGCACTGCCCGGGAGGTGGGGGGAGGGACGCCGGGAACTTGCTTGGTAATTACCTGGCACAAGGCCTCGAGGGTGTTTGTCGCTTCGGAGCCACAGCCCGCGTGGCGGGAACTAGGGGAACCGAGCCGCGCGCTGGGCCCTGGAGCCCGTCCCCGCCCCCAACCCAAGCTGCCGCCGCACGTCCCAAGAGGGTCACGGGGAGTCCAGCTGCACCCCATCCCCCCACCCCCCCCCCCGGCTTCTAGTGTCTTCCCGAGTGGGTGTGGGGAGGGGACGGGGCGGGAGACACGGGAGCGGCCCCCCCTGGCGGTCCCCTCCCGCGTCCGCACCCGGCAGGGGGCCGAGCAGAGCAGGCTGGCTCGCCAGCTTCTCTCCCCAGGAGTTGGCCTCCCACGTCTTTCCCTTCCCCCAACAGAGCGCGTGGGTGTCCGACCAAGTTTCTGATGACAGACACTCCAGACAAAACAACAACAACCAGGGGGAGGGGAAATCCTTATTTTTTTTTTTTTTTGAAAGGGCAAATTACAGGAGCGATAAAATGATTGCTAATTGCACAATTATCTGATTATCTCTGGTACCAAAAATACCCGCGATCCTTCCCCCTCCCGGCCACTTAACACGTGCTCAGGGACGCTTCCTGGAGAAGTCTCTCTTAGGACTGGAGGCGCATGGGTGAGGGGAGCACCAACAACGTTGCAGAGAGCGGGGTGGGGGGGTGGGGGAAGGCCAGGGCAGAATGAGAAAGGCAGGAGGAGCAGGGTAGGGGCCTGGGACACCGCCTGAGTCCAGCATGGTCCTCACCCACTAGGTGAGACCCATCCAGGTTAGGGCACTGGACATGGAGGGCTAGACAGGAGGGGGCGGGTCACACCTGGGCTTCCTTCTAACTCCTCACTGCCTTTCTGGAGATACGGTTAGCTCCTATGGCTAAGGTGAGAGAGAGAGAGAGAGAGAGAGAGAGAGAGAGAGAGAGAGAGAGAGAGAGAGAGAGAGAGAGAGAGAGAG